>BGPT01002406.1:4626-23185 GCA_003297045.1 Symbiodinium sp. clade C Y103 | reverse complement strand
GCCTGACTACGAAGTACTTTGACGACTAGACGAGAAACTGCTGCTTCGACATTTTGTAGAGTGGAGATGATTGGATATCAAGAGCTGCTCCATTTCCACTTAAGCCTGAACGCCTGCCTCAGCTAAGATAATCTCAAACTGCTACGGAATAATTTCCGCGGAATAATTTCCGAAGGTTCACATGTCAAAATTATTCCGGAATAATTTTGAGTTCAAAAAATATTCCGTGGAACTNCGGTCAGAATAATAAACAGAAAACCAGGGTCGAGGGTAGCCAGAATAAATTCTAATTATTCCGGGGTATGTTGACGGGGGGGGTCTACCAAGATAGGGGACATTATGTAATATATACATAACCAACATGAATTAACTGTGTCATGGTCAAACATGGGTCATTTTCCAACCAAAGGGGATGGTCATTCCACTGTTGATACTCTGTTGATAGGGGTATGGGGTGAATATGCTGATCCCATGATTGTGGGACGACGAGGTTCCCCTTAAATCCCAGGCGACCTGACCACGACAAGATATGCCTGCATCATCTTCGGATCCTTGAGTGATTGTCATGTGCATTCCCAGGCTGTGTTCTTGGAAATATCACCCTGTTGAATGATCTTTAGAGGTACCAGGAGGCATGACTTGGCAATTATCGGTCACCTTCACAGCACGAGGATTTGTTCCTTGCAGAGAATGGTTGGCACTCAGCAGTTGTTCAAAGTGCTTCGACAGGCCTTGGAACCTCGTCAATAATTGGCACTTGAATCGTTTCCATTGCCATGGTTTTCTATCACTGTAGCATCCCAGCAATGGCTTGAGAAGACATGCAAAAAACGATGGGCACTCCAAATAGGACTTTGCGGCTCCGTTGCTTCCCGCAGCTTTTTTTTGCTGCACCAATGGGACATTTGTTCAACGGCTTGACCCGTTTAGAGAGCTCAACCCCCATAAACAATGGTTTACTTGATCCTAAGGAAACCATGAAACATGGTCTGAGATCCAGATTCGATGGAGTTTCACATGTTGACGGACTGTCCAGAAGCGCCCTCCCGATCCAACGCTCTTCTTCCAAACTTCGAAAGAGGCACCCAATGGTTGGTTGCCTGAACAAATCCAACAACCAGCAATGAACATATCATGGAAAATCCCGGTTTCCCAGCAGCCAATACCCATAAAAAGCCGGGTATTTCATAGTCTGTCCATGATTTTCCCATGTTTTTCCCATAATTTCATGGAAGAAAGACCATACAACCCCCATCAACCTACGCTGTGCCACGTGCCGCGTGCCGCGCCATGCCGTGCAGCGACCGCACCTGGCGTTGGGTGAAGATCCTGGGCGCTGCAGCGTGGCTTCTGGCGGCTGCACCGCTGCTCGAAAAATCCGGCTGAATGGGAAATTATGGGACTTTAATGGAGTGTACCCTCTGGTAAACTAACATAGCTATTGAAAATGGCCATAGAAATAATAGAAATAGTTGATTTTCCCATAAAAAATGGTGATTTTCCATAGTTATGCAAACGTTTACCAGAGTGTAATTCATGGAATTTCATGGGATCAATGGGATTATGATGGGATCTCCCATCTGGTTCGGTACATCATCATGTTTACCACCTGTAAATGTTAATTTGGGCCATTTTCCGTAGCTATATATGATATATATATATATATGTATAATATATATATATATATACATGTTAGATAAACAGAGGGTAAAGCCATTTATCGTTACCACTTATGCAACTTAGATACATACCCAATGAGGTTTTAAACATTAATTATTTAATTCTAATCATCCAATACTAAAGAATATATGTATGGTATCATCAAGTTTACCGACCTCGCTGCGACATCACTGCAATGATGGTTAGTACTTAGTAGGATGTAGCCGGGCACAATGGGTATATATATATATATATGTAAGGGATATGTAAATATAATGCTATTGGTTCTTGATGGATTATCGATGGAGTGTGGGTATCGGTCAACAGCGGAACACCATGGTGAACAGCTTGTAGTTCGCACACGGGATTTCATTCCCGACGTTCAGATGGCAGCTCCCAGGCTCTACACCTTCATCATCCACGAGATTTATTTGCAGCTGGGCCAAGACAGCGATGATCCCGATGATGCCGATGCCCATGGGCTCAGATTCTTGGGGCCCACAGCGCTGTGGCTGGACTGTTGCGTGAAGCTCTTCTTCTTCATGACCGTTTGGCAGGCGAAAAACCACCGTAAGCTTCGGGTCAAAGGGCAGAGATGGAATGGTCATATAGCCAGAAATGCCTCCTGATTGAAGGTGCAACTGTGGCCTAAGGTGCATCAACCAGGGATGGGTTGATATGGGTTGAACCACCGTTTTTCGGGCGGAGTCCCTCATGAATACCCCGGTAAATGCAGGATTTCACGAGTCGTTTTTTGATGTTAGGGAGATGGGGTTCCTGAACAATCAAGATTTGGGTACTTCATGTCAATCATTGTCATTATGAAAAAAATCGTATGAAACATAACATTCTGCACTGGAATTGTCAGATATGATTCTTCAATATTTCTATATATTGTATAAATTTACATATATATATATATGTATATATTATATATATATATTACATATATGTATATATTATATATATATATATAAATCTCTTCTTGGTTCCTCGATGAATTTCCATGCCCAGACCGGCTCAGACCTCCAGGCCGCGATGGATCTCTTGGTGTTGGCGCAGCATGGCAGCAACCAGGCAGCACGAAGCGCCCTCATGCTGGGCCCCGAGAAATACGTGGCTCGGCGCAGCGGCCTTGGTGTCGGGTGTCGGTGTCGGTGAAATTGGGGGAGCCCCAACAAGAAAAGTCCAAAACAAGGGATTCCTGTCAAAGACCAACTTAATATGGATTACATCAGGAGTCACCTGCTGCCTTGTTGACTTTTCAGGGGTGTGAGATCAATTCAGCTAACAACCCCAAAAGAACTGATCCGTACAAAAACGGAACTGCTAACCACCTCCAGAATGAGACGGTTAATTTCAAAAAGTTGACAAGCTCTTCCAGTGTTTCCTGTCGGGCTGCAGATTACCATCAAAACACCTTTCCAGCTGAAGTCATGGGTCAGGAAGACTTGTACTACTTCTTCACCAATCATGAAAGAGAAGATGACTTCTTCCCGTGTCTGGTGGGTGGAGGCACAGCGTTTCTTTGTTCTTTTCAAATGGCTTTTAATGGTGGATGGTGGTTGCATAGGGCTTCTTCAGCTTCTGATTGGTGCGATTTCTGCAAGATTTCAGCGTGTTGAAATGTTGCGGCCATCAACCGGTTTGGGTGGCCATCTTCCAGAATCTTGCTGACTTCGTTCGAACCTTTTAGTTTGCAACCACAATAGTTACTTTTACAGCAGAGCTTTGCCTTGCTATGGAGCGTAGCTCGCGCATGCTGGTGGTTCATGATGTTCCCCCATGAAATGACCTCTGTTTTGGTGGGAAAAGTTGCGACAGATTGTGTGAGCATTCTTTATTGTCCCCTGCATGGCAGATTGGAGCCAAAGAGTGGGATGTCTTCATGGAACATGCTCAACGTTGCCCGTGAACTATTTACGATCAGTTAGATCTATCGGTCCCCGTTCATAGATCTAATAGGAACTTGAGCCCGGCTTTTTGGTGTTTTAAATGGATCGATGTTCGATGGACACCATCAATCGCGCAACAGTTTGGACATGTTTGGATCATCATTCCATATTGATTGCAACTTTGTTTCTTGCCACTGTTGCATAACAGATGATTTGATCTTAGTACACATTAGTACTCGTAGTATCTAGTAGTGATATATTGTACATGAATACAACATGAATACAACAGATAGATACGTTCAACGGGTCAAAATCGTGGGACCACTGCGTTGAGTCGATGAGTTCCGGGATTATACGGCAAACTAAACTGGGGATTCTATGGGATTATAATAATCCAATAGGGGAATCCCTGTTCACCAACCACTTCGAAGTACCATTGGCAGCTTCCAGTACCACTTGCCTCGAAGTTCTTATGGTAATTTGCCATGCAGTCGCCATGGGACATTTATGACAGGGACCCTGTGAGCTATGATCTTCAATTGTCAGCAGGCCGGCTTCATTCGAAGGAATTGGTCGAAGTGGTGAGAAAGGCTGGATTGTTTGAAAGAAATTGATGGTGTTCCCAAACAAACTCCATTTGTCTGGGTACATTTCCTATCATATACATTCATTTCTCGTTATTTGTTGGTTGAAACATGTTGAAACTCAATTCCTGCGGTGAACCCATGATACATTTTATATTCTTGTTGATAAGATCTGGATTTATAGGGGTTTAAAGCTTATATCCCCATCATCTTTGGAATCCCGCTATAGGATGGCTGACCAGAAACCCTATGCCCCTTACCATCTTTTGACCATGGCACATATTGGTTTGAATGTGATAAAATAACCTTCCTTAGTGGAATAACTATAGTTATTTGAAATAAGTGTACAGGTTTATGTTGGTTTCAAATAACTATAGACATGTACTATAGTACTATAGTATACTATAGTTAGATGGGTACTGAAATGTAATTACTCATCTAACTATAGTATCTATAGTGATTCAAGAAATAGTTCACCAACTTTTCTAGTTAGATATGAACTATTTCATATTCAGACTAACTAATATCACTGGATTGGTTTAAGGGAAAATTGAAACCGGAAACCCCTATATTTGATGGGAAAATCCATGGTTTCCTGTAAATTTTCCCATTAACCAATCCAGTGCATATCCCAAACAGCCAGGATCGCGCGATGCGGGTCTTGAAGCTCATTGGATTGCTGGGCCGTGTGGCCGTGACCACCGGAGGCCGGCTGAACTCCCGGCGGTGAGGGATGGCGCCTTCGTTGCGGCTCGAGCCGCAGGGTGATTTGATATGATGGAGATGTCATGGAGATACCCTCTGGTAAACTAACATAGCTATTGAAAATGGCAATTTATAGTGGATTTTCCCATTAAAAATGGTGATTTTCCATAGCTATGTTAGTTTACCAGATATTTAAGAGGATTTTCGTGGGATAAAATAATGGGAGTCAAGTGTGATCTGATAGGATTTTGATGGAATGGGAATACACTGGCGATAGAAGGTGATTTAATGTTTTGTTTTTTTGGATTTCAAAATTTTAATGGGATACAATGGGATACATGACAAACAATCTGATGAAACGGGTGTCTGAAAACGGGTTGTATACTCTACCACCAATATGTGGCCATCAAATAATAGGGAGAAGATGGGATGCTAATGATTATATAACCCATGAAATTAGTTTTTTCTCCTCAAGTTTCAGACAAAGCCATGTAGGTTGTGATTCAGTGACTGATACCAAGATTCATGGGGGTCTGTTCTGCAATAACAGGGTGAATCATATACTGTAAATCACCCGGATATAGAACTCGTTTACCACAAGAAGTGCTAATCATAGCAGAAAGGTTTTTGGTTCGAGGGGTCAAGAGTTCAACCTGATGAAACTGTGCTTTGAGAAAGACCTACGAGGGTCATAATGTCATGCATCACGTTGTGTCCGATGAACCTGCAACGTGTGTCCGCGTGAAATTTGGGGCTGCCCCCTAAATTCCTTTGGGTTTATCACCATGTGCCGTACTTGTACGGCCTTGCCGTTTGACCGGGTAGTTAACCCCTATTTTCAGACAAACCCAGACCCATGTACAATATTGTTGGTTATACATATCCATCATATCCCACAAGATACATAACATATATATATATATATAATTATATATATTAATGTATATTTACTGTTTCTTTTTGACGATTACCATTTAGGGGATAGCGCATACCCAATTTCTGGACTAACTCTGCAATGGATATGGAAGGCATGATCTTGAACCTGCGGGCCTTGCCGAAACGACACCCCACCAAGCACCTTGGTGTCGTGGGCGGATCATCTAAGTTGCGACATGGAAAAACCACCATTTGACATGACCAGTTTCCTCAGAAAACCCATGGATATCAATATCTATGTGAATTTTCCGGAGGGTAAGCCTCAAAAACACTTGGAACTTCAACATGAACACAGATTTAAGCTATGGTTCCAGTCACTGCTTAGCAACCTGGTGATTCCATCCCTTGGAATGGTAATTAGTGGATAGGGCCCCCGCATGTGAACCTTTTACAAGACCTTCAGGGATTATTTTAATGCGGGTACATTGCGAACCCCGAGATGTGCAAGTTGGCTGACATAGAAAATCATGCATATGTCATGGTGTCTTTTCCGAAAACCATCAAGAGGGTCCCCTCGGAGTCCTTGATTTGAACATGTCCAAAGTTGACTTCCCAGCCCTTGCGAAGTAAGTGTCGCTCACAGCTCTGAGGCCGCTGAACCAGGCGCGATACTACGTGGTATACCTGGAGCTCATCGTTCTTGGGTGGTACTGGACCATGCTCCTTTACAGGTGCCCAGCTGAAAATTGGGAACAGTTGGAACCCCTGGAGCCCTGGGAGCTGTTTCAGCTGCGACCGACTTGGACGGCGACCTAGGCTGCTCCAGTGGATAGTGGATACCAAACTTTCCTACATGGGTGTCTTGGCGGTGGTCAGGGTCGACAGGATCACTTGATATAGGAAAGGGAAGCTTCAAGCTTTGATTTTGGGTAATTCCTGCCAAGCTCATGAAAACCATCTGTGAACGGAGCTTTCTCGGTGCCTTTCTCAAGAATTTGGGGCCCAAAGTTGTTTCAAGCCTGTTTTGGCTTCCAGCCCTAGTGTATGGATTCCCACGCGCCCAACACATTTTCCCTACAAATCACTCTGGTTCAGTGATGTGTCACTGTGTTAAAACCATAAATGAACAAAATATGGCTTGTGGGATGTTGTTGGTTACAGTAATTAGTGTAAGCTGCAAATCATTCCGAACTGGGACTTCGCACAATATTTACCAAAGTGACTGATCAACTTCAATACAAATGAGAGACGAAAACATGTTCAATTTATTTCAATTTACTATCACTGCCACTGGTTGAATGGTTGAGTTGAAGGTTTCAAATATGTTCTATTTTCCGCCTACTTTAGATGATCCAAATTAGGTATATTATTGGCATAGGATGATCCACCAACTAGATCACCACTATTCTCTAGATTCTGGCACCTACAGTTGTTTGTCAATGGGGTTACTATTTTACCATCTTGATTTGAACGTTTACTTAGCGGCTTCTATCTTGTTTTCAGGGTACCTTGGACCAACCATGCCTTTGATTGATAAGGTACCGTCCCAATTCATCAGCTTGTTTGGTTGATGAAAAAGCCTTGTGTGATTCACTGTTCATGATTCGATTTTATTTGCAGCCAATTTTTGATTCATCAAAACCTGCATGTTTGGGGTTTCTCTGAAAATTGAGTACCCCCAACATTTTATGCTTGATCATCATCTCTCCATATTTTCCCTATTAAGATAGCGATTTTTGGAACCCCGACGCAGCACTGGGCTCTATGGCGGAGTTTCCGCTTTGAGTCAGGTGCCGTGCTGGCGGATGCTGCCAGGGACATTGCCTCATGGTCCTCCATGCAGTGCCTAGACGGATGCGAGGGTTCGGAATATAACTGTAAAATATATACATGCATATATATATATATATGTATATATATATATATTTATTACTTTATATATGTATATAGTGGGGTATGTAGCCATGGGGATACGATGAAGTTTTGTTGAGCACACCAAACACTGCCGATTTTGGCTGGAGATCCAATGTTGTTTGCCTGCAAGTCATGTGTGGCCTGGCGGCGATTGTCACGCCGAGAAAGTATGTCATTGGACTTTCAATTGACCATCCACTAGCACCGTACGAGGTCAGATGCTTTGCGTGTGAATCAAATATAGAATCAACCAAAACTACCTGAACAATTTGTACCATCGGAAAATGGCATTGCACCGGCATTTGTCACAAAATAGGTAATTTATATTCAAGTTGGATGTATCCTTGGAGTAGTAGTGGATCAGGTTGGAAGAATCTGTACCTTGGAATCCTTGGATTTTCCCACAAAAAACAGGGAATACAAACAGCTAATTATAATGTTACTACAGCAATAATAAACCACCCATCATATTTTGATAGTTTCAATCCCACCCATTTAAAATGGGAAGTCATTGGGGATGGTGGATCCTATTTTTTTTTTTTACTAACATCAAGACTCAGAAGAAACGAGTGTGTCTCAAAGATGTTGGCCCTCTGCCCTGGCCCTACAGGTTGCTTCGCAATTTGTCCATGTCTCGTTTGGCGCAGCGAACCGAGCGTGTCATGAAGGAATGTCCCTGGGCAGCCGTCTTGTTGGGCGGATGTGGGGAGTGAGGGCTGCATCCAAGGTTCAAGCGCCAACAGTAGCTGGGTATACGGTATATACACTCATATACTGATGTATATATATATATATATACACAAATATGTATTACACATATATGTACATAATATGTATATGATATGTATATGATATGTATATAATATGTATATGATATGTATATAATATGTATATAATGGGTATATAGTATGTGTATAATATGTGTATAGTATGTATATAATATAGTATGTATATAATATAGTATGTATATAATATAGTATGTATATAATGTGTATATCGTATGTATATCAGATGTATACAATATGTATATCGTATTATATCATATGTATACAATATATATACAATATGTATACAATACGTATACAATATGTATAAAACATGTATATAATATGTATATAACATGTATATAATATGTATCTAATATGTATATAATATGTAATTATATAATATGTATACAATATGTATAGAATATGTATATAAAATGTATATAATATTTATAGAATACGTATATAATATGTAGAAGATGCATATATATATATATACGTATATACATATGATATCAAGTTATGTGTGTATATATATGTATACACGTAATAAATGTATTTGGATAAATGATAACGACCTCACTGCGACGTCGCTGTAAATTGTGGCTAGTAGGTCAGGAGAATTATCCCAGGATTGCCTTGTTGCAGGTTGAGTGAAACATCATAATTTATCATAATTTGTCCAGATGCATCTTAAGTTATGTTATGTAGCTGTAGTGTAGTGTAATGTAGTGTAGTTATGTTATGTTGTGGTCTGGTCTGGTCTGGTCTTGCATCGCATGTATATATATATATATATGTATGTGTATCACTGGTTTGGCATGACATGTAATGTATGTACTGCACACACACATATATGTATACACACATATTATATCTATATACGTAGATGTATCAATGATATGATTCTCGTTGATCAGCTAGGGAAGATTTTGCGCATATAGCTGTCTGTGTATGTGTATATACAATGTGTGTACTGTTTATGTATTCATATCAATACTTGTACATTGGCGTCCATACAACCACCACATTTTGATCTGTGTCCTGCCGAAATCACCAACATCCATCACGACAACGAAACCATGGCAGAAAACTAGGCAGAAAGCGAACCGTTCCACCGCTTGCGGGGCCAAGGCAAGTACTTCTTCGCTCCGAGCATGCAATACATCATGGGTCTCATTGAAGCAGTTGGCTACATCACCTCAGGTGCGCTTGATGCAGAGGAAATTTATGGTGAATGTCGAGCTTCTGCGAAGTTCATGGATGAATAGAGTAGGTCATCTGTACTTGGACAAGATTGCATCATTTATCACCTGTAGACCCAATTTCAAAGCATATTCACTGTTGGTCCACATCTTCTCATCACGTTCAGAGAAGCGCAACTTTGGGACACGAAATTTTCAGGTGACCCCGCAGCAAAGGACCCCCAAGAGTGATGGGTTCGCAGGTTGCAGGCGGTCAACTACAAAACTATAGATTATACTGTAAGTATGTGTAAGTATGAAATCATAGATGTATTATATACATATATATGTATCATAGTCTTTGTATGGCATATACGCAAATACATATGTCTACTCTACATAAGGTTCATAAGCATATGAGCTTAAATGAAATCTATCTAAGCCATTCTCTGCCCATTTGCTGAAGTAAGTTGCATGGAACCCCCAAATGCCAAAATAAATTCCAGGCCCCATTTGTGTGCTTTCTAAAATTGGAGTAACTCCAAATCATCCAAGTCATTGGAGCACTAGTCTTGAAACAACCATGATGACAATGATAGATCTCCCCGGATATCACCCCATTAGATATAGATACCTAATTATATGATATGATTTTCACCACATGACTATAACATTGTGGGCTCCCATGAAATCTCGCGGATCAACAAAATATCAGGTCTCTTTGGCGTAGCCGTGTTGGCCGTGAAGGCGACCCAGATCGACTTTGTGAGCGTGGCTCACTTGAAACCACGGGCCTAGTTGGTATGGGATAGTAAGGGTATATATGTGTGTATACCCTTGGGTAAACGTTAACATAGATGTGGAAAACCTATGGTTTTTCCTTGGAACATATGATCTTCAAATGGCTGATTTTCCAGATCGATGTTAGTTTTTATCCCAGGGTAAGTCGTAAATATGGGTATCAAGTTATGATGTCCTATGCCCCCTGGAGCATGAATGTCCTCTTTTTCCTTCCGAATTTATGGTTTGTGTAAGTGTGACATGGGCTAATGATGATGAAGCAGTGAATCTAGTGGTACCCTATATTAATATTATGGCAACCCAGATATCCCTGTCTCCCGCTGGTTTGTTTATGAAACAAGAGGGTCACCCCCATTCCACCGGTAAGTGAGAATGAATGGCATACCAAACCAGCCCCTCGATCTCAAAAGGACAGTATTGGTTGACATGAATCAAATCATTACATCAATTGAAACTAGAATAGAACATTGCACAGATCCAGACTTGTTGTTGCGTCAATGGACCATCAATGGTTGATGTTTCCGGTGGGCAGAGAGATTCCGGTAAGTCGGGAGAAACCATTCCCATGAGTCTAAAACTCCCCATGTGTTTCGGCGCGACTGCACTTTGTTCATAGTTCTTTGCGCCTTGCGCTACGAAACAGCCTTCGCTTGGATGTTGGAGTTTGGAGCGTTTTCACTCACTGGAAAGCGTCCGATATGGCCACCATTGAGAGCAAGTCTTGTCCTTCAACTCAATTCAGATCTTCTTCAGACGTCCAATCGTTTTGGCCATGAGATTTGCAGAACAGTTCTCATATCTCTACTGCCGACAACGCAGCCGCGGCATGTGGTTGGATGTCATCGCACACGGGAAGGCCATGCCAACTCGATGTTTTCTCTCTGGACTTCACCACATCACATCACAGCCTGCCGGCTTGCATACTGTTGAGATTCAGATGTGGCAGATGCAATCCTTTCCCCAAAAAAATGACAAGATGATCCATCAAGAAACACTGAGTTGTGTTGAGTGTTTGCCATGTCTTCAATTTCTTCATTTCTGCCGGCATATCGGGTGCAATTCAAATCTTTGGCCGGCTAGAAGATTCCTCCCTGAGGTTCACATGATGTCGGCCTACAGCATAGGTGAATGGTGTGGGCCCCATGGACCGCTGGGGTTGGACGTGGAAAGGAACCTGGGGACATGGCGCCTAGAGTTCTTGTGATTCTTCATGATTTTTCAAGATTTTTCGTGGAGGTGATCTTTTGGCTCCATCTGGCACAATCCCAGCGGCAAGCGCCCAACCAACTAGCCGGTCAGTAGTGCCAGACTTTGGCCATGCATGATACTCTGAGGGAAACCACTGGGAAACTCCTACTATTTCAAAAACCATTCAAAGTTCTTTTAGAATTTTCCACTTCCGGTCAACTAGCCATCTGGAAAATCGCCTGATTCAGATCAATCATCCGGTGACTCACCAAAAAATCCGTTGTGACGCCGTGTCACCAAGGCTCCGACTGGTGAGCTTCACCATGTCTATGGTGAAGACCTCAGTTTTCAGGAAGCGGAAGGGTGACGACTCAGGGCAGCTGCCAAGTTGACAGCCTTGATAGTTCTAGAGTATATAGTAAATACACGTAAATACTGTAAGCCTTGTCAAATGCATATCTAGTATCAACATGTACCAACTAGTTGCAACTGTTGAATCACAATGATCTACAGTTGATAGTTATCTAAGTTGATGGCATCTAATTGTACAGTGTACACATAACATGTTGCGAAATGCCTCCCAGAGAAATCAGTTTAACATTGTTTACTGGTGTTTGGGGGGAATACTATATATTATATATATACATTATGTGTATATATATATATATATATATGTAGGCACACCTGTTGACATTATACACTGGTCTCATATACATTATATGGTTTTGGCTGAATCACAACTACCTCACAGCAACTTTAACCACAAGTGTTTGATGGGTACGATGGGGAATCTTCCCAACATGATCCTATTTCATCTTTGTGAACTATGGGAACTCTTTGCCAATATGTATATATATATACACATAAATATGTACACATACAATTACATACATACATAATGACATATATTGATAATTGATATATATATATATAGCATTTGAAATATATAAACATTCGGGATACACCCAACTTCATGTGTGAGAAATGATGATGAACCGTGGGATAGGATGGGGAACCTGTTTCAGACAGACTCACGTACATACTGTATATATATATATATACACATACATACACACATATACACATACATGTACATACATATATACATATACTGTATATACACATTCAATCACCTGTGCATATCATCACACACACACACACATAATAGTCACCTAAATATAAGCATATGATTACATATCTCAACATATCTCAACATATGATATACCCTCTGGTAAACTAACATAGCTGTGGAAAATCACAATTTTTAATGGGAAAATCCACTATAAATGGCCATTTTCAATAGTTATGTTAGTTTACCAGAGGGTATGTATGATCACCTCCAGCATAGTCAGCCGCCTCGAGGTGAATATCTTCGACATTGACACGGAAAATCGCAGAGCTGTGCAGGAGTTCCTGACCAGCGACTATGATGCTTGGTGACGCTGTACGAAAATCAAACGCGGATCAACGGTTTGCGACGTGGATGTGTGTATATACGTAAGTATAGGTATTATGCGCATCCATACATACATCAATATCTTTTGAGATATTTATAGTTTCGTTTATTTATTTCATTAGGTGTTGATGTGTTTGAGTCAACCCGTTTATTTATCTACTTGTGAGTTCAGGAAGTTCAGGCATTCATCCACCAGTCGGTTTTAGTCCTTTGTTGCCCAATTCTGTTGCTTCAATCAATGGTCGAAATCAAGTCATGAAGGATTTCTGGAATACCCTGTGGTAAACTAACACAGCTATGGAAAGTCACCACTTTTAATCGGAAAATCCACTATAAATGGCCATTTTCAATCCCTACAATCCCATGCTTTATCATCCTTTCAATAGCTATGTTAGTTTACCAGAGGGTACATATATAAACATTTTTGTGGAATTTTGTGGACATATATGAACATATATATATATATACATAGCGATCAACTCATATATATCTATGGGGAAATAGAACCATCAATATATGGCGAATGAACAATCAATCATCATGAAACTCATCAACTATATACATATATATATATATCTGCAGATGTACATATATATATATACATACACATTAGGTTTCATGTGCAAACCTCATTCACCATCAACAACTCTCAAGTCACTCAAACTCTGGGCGCACCTCCCACCGTGTGAAAATTCGCCTAGGAGCAGGTGGTCACCGGGATGCAGTGGCCTCCGCCCATCTTCGTGGCCTGGGAACGGACCTTGGCATCGCTGGTGGCAGCCGCCTGGCTAAAATTGAGCATCCCCAAGTCACCATGGGTTTCAACACTAAGTGGGGTCGAACTTTGGATGATTGGGGGGTACTTGTATTGTAGGAAACCATTGCATATGGGATTTTTACCATGTAACATGGGGATATATATATATATATTGATATAATATCGTCCTGAAGTAGGCAGAATAGGGACATTTCAAACACGTCCCATTTGATTTGTTTTATTGTTTTTCGAAATGTCCAAATTCGTCCCATTTCATTTGTTTTCTATTGTTTTCTTGTTTTTCGAAATGTACAAATTCTATCTACTCTGCAGGATGAATATAATTGAATATACACATATATATATATATATGTATGTATATGATATATATATATACATATGTATAATATATATATATATGTATAATATATACATATGTATATATATATATACATACACAAATGGTGTTATACAACCAATGATGGGGATGTGAAATTGGGATATAATGATATGATGGGATATAATGGGTGTAACTAACAAGTATAACCATTAAGAATGGGGAGTTGTTGACCTCCAAACATTGGAAGCAAAACAAAACCATCAAAACAGTGGACTTTGCCATGGCAAGTCTATTGAACTTTTTTTGGGTTGCTACAATCACAAACCTGACTTGGATTTTTCTTACCAGAGAAATGGGATAATAAATCCAGTCACAACTGAGGTGCGTTTCAAACAAACATAAACCACATGGACCAAGAAACATTCAACCATCTAAAATGAGGATGTAATGGGGAAAAAGGGGGATATACGTTTTTCACAAAAAAAACAGAACAGAGATAGAGAAAGAGAGAGGCGAGAGAGAGAGAGAGAGAGCGCTAGAATTTGAGGCAAGATATTTGTGCAAAAAAACACACACATCTTGCTTGGGGTTGCTATATTGTAATTGGAATATGTTCAGTGCAATACTTCAGCCACAACTAACTGGGGGTTTCTACTTGAACTTTGCAGTTTTTGAACAACTGGTGAGTTGTGTTGTTGCTGAGAGAAAAACTTGTCCCGCAAGCTGCGAGGCGAAGGAAGGCTTTTGGACAAGCTTCTTGTTGATGGCTCCTGGGTTGCAGGTGCAGGTTGATGTTCCGGGCATCCCCAAGTCCTTTCTTGTTAAACGCGTTTTTTTTTCAGTCTATATTATAGATTATTATAGATATATTATATGAGGTTTACAATTTCGGAAACTGTCTGTCATCCCCAGGTCGGATTGCTTTCCTGGTTTTGTTTGGCATTTCTGTCTTTTTTATGTTGAAATTGGCCCATCTCATGGCAGAAAAAATGAAGTGTTCCACATCGATAGTGGCCATCTGTAATCTTTATATATCTACGGGTACAATTCCACATCTATTTTCCATGGCCATCTGCAAATCATTCGTATAGGGAACAAAATACCCGAAAAAAACAAAGGTTGGACGAAGCCAAGTGGTTTCCAGAGCTTCGAGGCTACCATCAGTGGCAAGGATTACAAAAGATTTCTGATCGAAGAAGATCCTGAAGAATGCCCAGTTCTGCTGAAAGAACCCTGGCTGAAAACTTGGTTAAGATGATGAATAATCTCTTCCTCTTAGTGATAACCCCTCAGAAACCATGGTTTAGTGGAGATTTGCACTTATCTGAGACAATTTAGGTGTTGTTGAACAAAAGGGGAATGGGATTAATCTCCCAACTTTGTCGCTTCGTGAAATTGGTGGATCAAAGCCGTTTTTTTTGATCCCTCCAGCCTATAGAACACCCAGATATCAAGCAGGGGATGGGATTATGGATACGACATGCACATTGCACACCACTACATTACATCGCAGTACAGTATAGTACAGTACAGTACACTACATTGCATTACATTACGATATATATTGCGTACATGAATTTTCACTCTTCTCCACAGGGAGAGACAAGTGGTCACGAACCCTGCTGTGCGTCATGGGACCGATCTCCTTCTGGTTTCATTCTCCTTTGTTTAATTGTTTGCTCCTTTGTTTCGGTGGTTTTGCGGTCGACCTTCTCAATTCCTTTAGGTACAAGTTTGCAGCTTATCCTGCAGCCCACAGTTTCTTCGCTTCATTCATTTTCTCTTTTATTCATGTGTTTCTCCACTCGGCTGACGGAAAGCTGCTGCGGATGTGTAGTTCCTCTAGAACTGCATATCGCTGGCGAAAAAGATATTGCAGTGCAATACAATAGAATGGATTACATCACAACACGCATACTAGATCTACATCCACATCTGCATCTGCCCTCCGGTAATCAAACATGGCAATGGATTTTTCTCTGTTTATGGATGGTTTTCCCATTAAAACTAGGCTTTTCAATTGCCAGGTTTGCTTACCTGATGGTAAACCGTCAGATATTCCATTAATATCCATTAATTATCTTTGAATTATCATGAATTATCTATTAGTATTATCCCATTATTGCCAGTCAAAATTCCGCATTAATCACCATTAATCACTATATCGAATCCTGGTAATCCCATAGAATCCACCTTGAAATCACTATTTTTGTTGGTTATATAAATCACTGTTTTCCCCATATTCACCATCATTAAGCACTATATATCGATACCTCCCGGCTCGGCTCCGCTTGCCTACCAGGAGCTTTTAACGAAACATCCCTTGTCCTCGGAACGAAGTGCTGCACCTGGGCTCCAACATGGCTCCGTGGGAAATCCCCTAGAAATGAAGGGTTTCTCAATGGGAAAATGGGGGAAACTCATTTATAACTGGAGGTTTATAGCTGGTAAGTCCGACCAGAAATGAAGGTCAACAATGAGAAACAACCCAACACAAACATTTTTTCGATAATCGTTGATTTGATTAAGGTTAAACCATGTTAAACCTAACAAAGCCCAGCATGTTAATAAACAAACTGATTAGGGTCCCAACCAGAATCGGTGATTCACGCCGACCGAAATTGCATTGTACACACCAAATCATTTGCGACCTATATATATATATATATATTATTTCATGTACAAATCACAGATCGAATTTGGCCAGTAATGATTTGAAATATCATGAAATCCAAAACCGGCACTGGTCAAAATTGGAAACTCTCCAAATACTCCCCATCTTTGCTGGTGAACCACCCATTTCAGTTGGTTATACCCCTGTTTGTGGGCGATCTCTCATCATATCCCCATGTTCCATGGCTGAGAACAACCAATGAGTCTCTGGTTTTTAAGGGCCCGAAGCATTTTGAGTGACCCATCTTGGTTGCGTACATCCCAGCTTTTGTCGATTTCAACATGTTTCAATCCTCATTTCTATTGGTTCAGTGGGGATTCATGCGGGTTGCATAGCTAATCATAGCTATGGCTGAATGGTTCAAAGCTGAAAAATGGATGTATCTCCACATCTGAGGTTACCATATGCCATAGAATACTCAAAATTATCATCATGGGAGTTCAAGGCATCCCCTTGAATGGTGACCCTCCAAACCATGGGGGATTCATAAACCCCTTTTGTTTGGGGTTGATGGAGATTCATCATCCCTTAGGCCAAAAAATTGATTGGAGGGAAAGCTTGGGAGAGGTCCCAAACGCATTTGAGGCTGCACTGAAGAAGGGAATGAAACAGGAAGAGATTGAGAGAATCAAGACGCTCAGCAAAACCAGGGGGGGAGTTGCGCTTTGGGATTTGTCGGCCCTGAAGATATGCCCTATGTTCCAGTCAAGGTGGATCAAAGTCGCCACATTTTGGCCAAGTTTCAGATACTGGGATGGATCAAAACCATTGAACACCAGATGTTTTTGGCGATGAACATCCACAACAACCAGATAGGAATTGGTGTTCACCGGACCCAGTGAGGTCACCAACTGAAGCGGTTAGTGGTTGTGGTTGTGGTTCAGCTCGGAGAGCCACAGAGTTTCGGGTCGCAACTTCGAGAAACTGCTGGATTTTCGGATTTTCTTGAGGTTTATAAGGCTTTGCAGCACTTTTTCGAAGTGTTGCTAAGGAGGAGTTTTGTTCCAGTTCATCAAATGCAGCGTGACCCAATGCTGGTACCTTCCCTCATGCCTGGCGGACCCCCAGACAATCACCTCTTCTGTGAAGCCGCTGATCAATCCCGAGTTTTCATGTGGGATACAAATGAGTACTATCAAAGGGGTAGTAATCCATTCAATGTTCATCAAATTTCTATGTTTCATGCTAGACCATGTTAAAACAATCCAGTACCAACAGGGGTACTCCATTGAAACATCGAACAACGATCGAGCCTTAGGAGTTGGATCGCGGAAGAAGGCGGACCACAGAGATATTTCAATTCTCTGGGTGCCTATACGAAGTTGAGCAGCGCCTAGTGATGGCATAATGATCGGAGTGAGGTCAGAAGATGCGCCCATGTTGGAGGATTCCAATCCTTATGTCCTTATGTTTGGAACATGCATATGTATATCATAGTATATATACGTATAAACATACACATCAATGTTGATATATATATATATGTATACTGTATATATATATATATCCATATGTAATATCTTAATAAATATTTGCAAATATATGTATGTAAATGCATATATATATATATGTATATACACATACATACATATGTGTGTATGGGAACGCCGTCGTCTGTGCACGCGGAAACCGGCTCATCTGTGCACGTAGAGAAACCGGATCATCTGTACCTACCCTAGTTTGCATAGTTTCCTGCTTTTCTACGGTTTGAAGGTTTCCATGGTTTCCATGGTTTCCATGGTTTCCATGGTTTCCATGGTTT
>BGPT01002405.1:38119-70619 GCA_003297045.1 Symbiodinium sp. clade C Y103 | reverse complement strand
GTAGTCGCTATTAGTTTTTTGAGTATCCCCATTATAACTGGTGACATTGGCTTCTCGACCAACAGCAAAGAGGTGAAGATGAATATTGGGCCAATGGTACAAGGTCGGGCACCCAAAGATAGCCTAGTTGGTTTAGTTCATTGGTGAATTCTATGTTTTATGGTATATATATATATACACAGCTGTAGTACTCATGGGGGTTACAAAGCAACAAAGATATACTGGGGTTCCCCACCTTGTATACCTTAGTCCTGATTATGGTGGTGACCGGTGACCCAAAATGGATGCTTCATGGTTGATTTCCCCGGATTCTGAATTGGAGGTTTCCAATCCATGGGAGTTATCCCATTCATTTTCGTTTTCAATTTTCCATCATAGACCATCCATTCTTTGGGATCCCCCCATAATTTCAAAAACAAACCCAAGGTGAACATCCCATCTGAGCGACCTTTGAGGTACCTGGGAATGGCGCGAGGCCTCTATGACCAGGCGAACCGCAGAGATGCATCACAGGTTCTAACAGAAAAATATACTACGCACATATATTGAGTATCGTTATCATATAAATGATTGACATATACATGTATATATTATATAAATATATCAATATGACGTGTACATACATATATATATATAGATACATATATATATAGATTTATAGACAATATAGTTATATGTATATACATATATACATATTCGTCCGAATCGGATTCTTACACATTTGTAAAAGTGTATATACATATCTAAGGCACATAATATCAATACATACATATGCTGGAGGTAAGTGTATATAATATATACATATATGGGTCTATACATATATATATATATATACAATATGGGTATATACATACACGTGTTCACGTACATCTTGTCCAAAACAACACACATGTGCCTGCACCAGACGTTGAACACCAAACATTCCTAGCTGTGGGCAAGCTTCCATGCACTTGTTGAGTCTCCTGTGAAAACTGAAGCGCAATGGAATGGACACTTTAATGATCGTTACTCAACCATCACATTTTGAGGTGCACAATTATCGCCACAGCGAGGATCACCTGGTAGTCTTTCTCGCACAAAAAAAGCCCTGGTTGATTGTAGTGATCCCGTACCCCCAGCCTTAAAACCCCCAAATCGAAACCCTGGTTTAATATTGGATCTAATCATAAATTGGGGGAACGAAACTGGGGGAATTCAAGATGGGGGGATGGGATTGCCAACAATCATGAATGGTATTCGTCTCACATTTGGATCGCGTTGGATAAGATAATCATGAGTTTGTTGATCCAAAATAATAGGATATCCAACCTACCCTCTAGGAATCTACCATAGCTATGGAAAATCACAATTTTACAGTTCCGTAAATCCTCGAACTAAATGGGCCATCTATACATATCTATACCATGGCTATGTAACAAATTACCGGATGACATCCCAATTTCCCCAGCTAACCATGGTTATAATCACCATATAATTACCCCATAAGTACTTCTTTACCAGCTGAGATTTCTCTGCTTTTATCAGCCCTGCCAGCTGGGAGTCCCCCAGAATAATTTCGATGATATCCCCAGGTAGAAACCTCCATTGATAGGAGATTTTCCAGCCAGGCACGCGTTACCAGAGGCTATATCTACCATAGACCCTATACATTGGAGTTATAAACCAACTTAGACAACGATGAGGCACCACTTTTGTATAAATGAGCCATTCAGTTCGATCATTATCCCATATTTAGTTCCATCATTTTCCGAGCTACAAACCTCCATAAAAGGGTATACAGTAATCCATCATGATGTGATCCCCATGAGTCGCCATGAAAATCCCATAATATTCCCATCTATAACTTGATTTACAGATGTTTTGTCATTATTTTTGACATTTTTCCTATGAAACTCCATCAAAATCCATTAAGATCCATTAAAGTCCCATTAAAATCCATTGAAGTCCCATTAAAATCCATTGAAGTCCCATTAAAATCCATTGAAGTCCCATTAAAATCCATTGAAGTCCCATTAAAATCCATTAAAGTCCCATTAAAATCCATTAAAGTCCCATTCAAATCCATTGAAGTCCCATTAAAATCCATTAAAGTCCCATTAAAATCCATTAAAGTCCCATTCAAATCCATTAAAGTCCCATTAAAATCCATTGAAGTCCCATTCAAATCCATTGAAGTCCCATTAAAATCCATTAAAGTCCCATTAAAATCCATTAAAGTCCCATTAAAATCCATTAAAGTCCCATTAAAACCCATTAAAGTCCCATTAAAACCCATTCAAGTCCCATTAAAATCCATTAAAGTCCCATTCAAATCCATTAAAGTCCCATTCAAATCCATTGAAGTCCCATTAAAATCCATTGAAGTCCCATTAAAATCCATTAAAGTCCCATTAAAATCCATTAAAATCCATTAAAGTCCCATTAAAATCCATTAAAGTCCCATTAAAATCCATTAAAGTCCCATTAAAATCCATTAAAGTCCCATTAAAATCCATTAAAGTCCCATTAAAACCCATTAAAGTCCCATTAAAATCCATTAAAGTCCCATTAAAATCCATTAAAGTCCCATTAAAATCAATTAAAGTCCCATTAAAATCCATTGAAGTCCCATTAAAATCCGTTGAAACAAACATGATATTCCAATATTCCCATGATTTTCCCACCTTCAATCGCCCGACATCCACGGGAGGTGCCTCACTTCCAGCGCATGGCAGATCATTGCTGTGAACAGCTGGCGATGTCTGCTGGCCCAGTGGACCTGGGAAGATCGAGCTGGAGATGGTAACGTCTTTTCAACAATACACCACCGATATTTTGGATGTTTAATGGATTCTAATGGGACTTTAATGGATTTTAATGGGACTTTAATGGATTTTAATGGGTTTTCATGGATCGGAATGGATGAAAAAATGGGAA
The DNA here is from genome assembly GCA_003297045.1 of Symbiodinium sp. clade C Y103. Classification (NCBI taxonomy): domain Eukaryota; class Dinophyceae; order Suessiales; family Symbiodiniaceae; genus Cladocopium; species Cladocopium sp. clade C. Next base: position 67,703 of record BGPT01002405.1, on the reverse strand, counting down.
TATCATAAGGATACAATGGGATATTCATGGGGTTGTATAAGAGCATTCATTGATGGGATTTAAATATCAACCATAAGAAATTAATCGAATTAGAAAAACATTATTTTTTGCAAGTAAATCATTATAGAGAATCTATTTCTATGGGCCATGGCTTCCATAGCTATGTATCATAACCAGAGGATATGGGTGTGTCTGAAAATGGGGTATACCCCCAAATAGTCATTCTCATCGGGAAACCGATAGACAATCCATTAGATTTTGGGGTGTCCAATCTTTAGACAAACCCATACGATAGTTTCTTTTAAGGGGCAACTCTCCCAAAGTAGCTGAACTTTTAAGGTGAATGACACCTTTGAATGAAACCTTTGTCAAGCCTTAGTCCAGATCGATGGATGTAACTGAACCTTTGTGATGGGAGAAACACTTTGAGGATAGGGGTGTAAATAATCAAACCAGGGGTGTAAAACCAACCATAAATCAGATGACAAATATGGATATCAAGCCAGCTCTCATGGGATGGAACTACCATGGAAATGGGATGGAACTTGGCCAGAAGGGGATATGGGTAGAACCAATTTTTCATGGGGGTCTTAAAACAAGCAGAAAGGGGATATAATGGGATATATGACCCACAGTATGATATCTGGATTTGTCTGAAAATGTTTGGTGCACGCAACAATTGCAACTCAAATGGGGCATGATGATAAACTATGGGAATTCGGGGTTCCATTTTGAGACAACCCCGACCGCACCATAGATTTGCAGCTAGCAGGTCTACAATCCTTCACACGTCAATTTTCTTGAATCAGATTGGAAGAAAATCATGCAGTTTGCCCAGTTCACACCATGCAGATCCATTCAGACCCATTCAAATCTATTCACCGTTCACCTAGATTGAACTCCATTTTCAACCCATTCAATCACGGAGATGATATTGGAACCCGTCAAACACACTTCGAAACCACCTTGATCATTCTTCAATCATGCTTGAGTTCACCATTTTTTGTCTCTCTCCAGGCCCAAACTCTTGGGCCGGGACTTGCGTCCGCTGCTCTTTGGCGATGCGCTGATGACGGAGGATGAATTGCAGCAGGACCGGGGCGGTTTCCACAAATGGGGATACTCCAGTAGCTGGATGGTTTATAAACACAAAAATGGATGACTTGGGGGTGCCCCCATTTTAGGAACCCCCCTTATGATGTTTGACGGAAATGGTAAACAGATATGGCTTTCTTTGGAATACTTAGAATGAATAGACTAGACGTTTCAGTACTTTAAGTGATTCAAACTCGGGCTTGTGGTTGAACATGGAACCTGATGTAACCATCGGGCAGAAATTCGGTGGATTTTCAGCAACACCAATAGCTGGTGGTTGGTGAACCAAGAAACATGGTGAATATATGGTGGATTTCCGACTAAAAATACATGAACACTCGGAGAATTCAGGGTCTCTTGGCTTGATACCGTGAAAGCCATGAATGACCAGACCCCATCAGTTTTTCTCCCGGTGAGAATGCGAGTGGTGACACCGGTGACTCGTAACTTCGCTTCAACAGTTTCCGGGAATTGCCGCAGGAGTTCGAAAAGCCATCCGTGGGGGCCCGCGGACGTTGGTTTGACATTGGTGAACAGACTTGGGGAACAGACACTATTCTAGCATATTGGCGGATATATCTTTGGGCGTCGTCATTCGCCGTGAATAAGGTGATGGGATGACATCTTTTGTTGATAAGGCCTGGAGTACGATTGCCATAGCCTCCAAAAGGATTCCAAACTGGGCGACTACGTCGGCCAGCCATTGGAACCAATGTTGTTTGTGGCTTGCTCCATTTGCATGCGAACTTACTTGTGTCGGATGTTTCTAGGATCGTTAAGATCCCACTCTTGTGCTGCCTACGCCCCTATTGCGCCCTGATTTCATGAGCCTGCCGTATCAAGGTCATGCAACCCGCCCTCTTCGTTGTGGAATATGTTGGGACACCTGGTGCGGTTGACTTGTAGACTTCGCAAGGAGACCCTACATGAAGCAGGCGTGTGTTCATTTGGATGTGTCTGGAAATGGGGTACATATCCCATTTTCAGAGAAACCCATTTCATGTCATTCCACTCCTTCTCCCTTCAGTATGTTCCAAAAGCGGTGAAAATGCAGAGGTCCAAGAACTTCGGGGTATCGCAATGTAGCAACAGAGGAGAATAGGGTACTGTAGCCCACACATGTGTAAGCTGTTTCAAACACCACACTTGGCCGATGATTACAGAAATCTGTACTGTACACAGATTGTATGCATATGAATTGTACAACGCATGTCTATATCTTGATTGTATATATATATATATATATATGATATATGATACTGTATTGATATGCAAATCCACGTGCCACTCTTGATTCCTAAGTTTTTGGGTGATCAATTCCAGACTGAGACCTTCAACAGTTTTGCCTAGGCCTTGGCTCAGACCTTACTGGCCGTTGACGCGGGAAAGCCTGGGGACTGTGGCAAGTGGTGGCCTGTAAAGCGTAATGGAAGTAGAAGCCATTGGCAAATCCTACTATATCCTACTCATGTATAGGGATACAATGGAAGCTTTCCTACTAATGTAAGCATTGAATGGGGATTGAATGGAAGATTTCCTAGTAGTTTAGGGATTGATTGGAAGAGTTCTCACTAATCTAGGGATTGAATGGACGATTATATCCATTCATTGGGACATTTACGACTATCAACCATTGAAATGGGGCCATGATGGTAAATCGTGGGGATATACTGCAATTTTGTGGGATATTTGGCTGCAATTTTTTTGCAAACCTTCATGGGAGTTCCTCATGGATTATATGAAGGGTAGCACAACCCCCCGGCATCATTAACCAACTGTTGTTTTGACACTGCTCAAGTGAAGTGACCGGATTGATTTCGAACCTGCGAGCGGCGTATGCATGCGAGAAAACAACCCAATGGATTTCAGTTCCATGGGATAGCATCAACTGAAGTTGGCAAATGGTTAGTATGTGACGGTGACTCCAAAGAAACACCTGGGATGCCCCAGCATCTCCCAGATCCCTCTGCCAGCCGGAGTTTGACAATGAATGTCCAAAATGGCATGGCCGTTCTCAGGTCACATCTTTAAGCATTGAAAAATGCTGTAGTTAAATATGCTTCAAGTCTTGAAGCATCAAAATCAGCCAGGGCATTGTGAAATTCTGGGGATATCTTCAACTTCTCATCCTTCCTGAAACCAACTCCACCAACTTCCATGATTGGTCACGGAGGTGAAACCCGTGGCTTGTGCGGGACACTCCTTGGGTGAGTGCGCCTGCGTTGGGCGAGCATCAAGGATGGAAATTGAACTGAAGGATGAAGATTAGTTATACATATTTTGAAGTGAGTGGCATTCGCGTTGTACTTCACCAACTCTTCGGTCGAAACAAAGTGCCCCCAAAGTGGCTTCATTTGGGTGTGTCCGAAAATGGGAAATAGACCCCGAAAACTACAACTTTCACGGGGAAAATGATGATACATCATGAACATCCATCCAATTTGGGGGTTCCTCATAGTTTTCAGACAAGCTGCAATGTTAGACATCCAACTGCTTCCAGGTCTTTGATGGTAAACTTCTTCTAGGTCGGGACATACTGAGAAATCAGTCACACACTTTAGGTGGTGTCAGTTCTAGGCGAACGGTAAACTATTCTTTCTGCTTTCTTTTTAAAATCATTTCATATACCACAAAGCGAGTCGCCAAATTTATCTATTAAGGGATCCTTTGCAATCAAACAAATTAAGCTGTTCCTCAATGTTGGTGTTGTATTCTGAACAGCCGAGGGTCGCTGGCTTGGATTTCATCAGCGACCTGCTGCAAGAACAGCATTTTTTCTTTCCTGTGGCGATCAAATTGAGTTGCCACTTGTATTGGGGTTGATTATATCACTTATATTGACATATATTATATTAGCAATTATATCATGATTTTGGATGCGCCACATCCCACTGTTTTTTTTTTTTACAAGATTGCCCAAATCCACAGGTCTGTTGATTGTCAGTAGGTTTCACCCAGATTTGTTTGCAATTCTTATTCGTTAATTAGTTGTTTGCATTTCATTTTTTGTGGTCAAGTCCACGTTCATTTACTAGCTAATTTTATCTGGTTTGGTGGTTAGATCAATCTTTTCACAATGTTTTTTCCGCATGTTTGTACGATAAATCCCAGTTGTTCTTGCTAAAATCCCCATTGTTCTTGCATCTCTTGGTTCAATCATGAAAAAAATATTGGTTCAATTGCATTTCTGGGTTTTTGCAAGTTATTCTTGGTTCCCCATTTTGTGGTTTTGAATCTTACTTTCTGTATCATCCATCCTCGGATGGTGATCAGTTTTTTTGTCACCACCAACCAGTTGGTACATGTTGTTCTTATATATCCCATTAGTACTACATTATCATCCAATATCCCGTGCTATTTTCAAAATAATCCCATAGAAACAATCCTATATCAAAATCCCACATAAACGATCCCATACAAAAACAATATTATAAAAGGTCACAGACAAAAAAACATTGATTCCATATAAATCACTCGTTTTTCGTCGGTTGAAGCCCCGTTGTTTCTGCGTCAGGTACGCCGCAGCCGTGCTGGGCGGTTACTTGACGCTGGAGGCGGCGCTCCAAATTGTCGCTGCGCGGGCCAAGTGGGGCGGCCCAAGGGGGTGCAAGAAATGCTGGGTACACTGGGCATATCAACACCAAGTGTTTCTTGTCCTTTATACCCGCAAAAATATGGTTTTATGTTGTTTATCATTTTCTGATATTTTCTTCACCCGCATAAAGGGCACTTAAACACCATTTCAACAACCTAATACACCATTTAACCAGCCAGTACGCTTTTACAACACCATGACATTACTATTGAACGCTGTTTTGCCAGCGATTGTTGTTGATATAATGGGGATACAATTGGAATACTATGGCTATGGGATTTAAGAATCAAACACGGTGGCATAATGGGTGATCTATTGAGGATATAACAGTGAAATATTGGGGACGTGACGGGGATACAATGGGGAGTTTGCTATTTTTCTACCACCAAAAATGGCTTGCTACCAGCAAACATATAGGAACATCGTGGGATATATATGGGAAGCAATTGATTTAATTATATGATTGGTTGAATGTGTTTTCTTTGTTCTGGCTAAACACATTTTTACCAAGAACTAAACAGCCAGCAACACCATTTTTCATGTTGTTTGAATTGGCAATTCTTGCTGTTTTACGTGGATGCCGTACCAAAAACATGCATGTAGTTGGGTAGTCTATTTTCATTTTGTAGCGAAAATAGAGAATCACCTGGCTTTGTGCGAAAGTGGGGTACAGTATCACAAATCCCTTGGTTCAACATGTCATTTTCCCTATTAACATGACCATTGTCAGACACACCCAAAGTGGCAAGTTAAGCATGAACATTTCTTTCTCCCAGTCAAACATTACGGGGATATATGATATCAGCGATTTTTCATGGGAAGATCTTTCTGAATATCTGGCTGCCAGATGTGTAGCTCCCACTAGTTGCAGCAACATCTTTTCAGGGAATCACCACCAATGATGGCTATATAGTTGAACCTCCAGTAATCAAACCTGCCACCGGAGTTTCTCCGCCACTTAGTTGCGATGGGTTTTACATGATTTCGGTGATTTCCCAGTCATGTTACATTCCCAGAGGGTACCCCAGAGCTAAGGTCCACGGAAACCTTGGCCGAAGAGGGGGCGATGTTGTCGGTGGCTGACTGGCATCTTGGCTGTTTTGGGACGATGAATCCTCTACTGATGCCCCAGATCGGAATCGCTAAGTGAACACGGCCCCTAACTGCAATAACGTTTGGGTTTGGCCCCCAAACGAGGAAGCTAAGTTGGTGCGCAACTGTATATCTGCAATTTCATGGTTGATCTTTTTTGGAAACTATATCGGTGATATATCGTTAATATATCGAGCTAGTTAGTTGGGGTTCTAAACCAACGAATAACTGCGGGCCCACACCTTGTACGGGTCTTGAAATGACGAAACACTCTTGAGGGACCAGATCGATTTGACTAAAAAAAAAAGGGTAGATCCCCAACAAAAACCATTTAAAGGGAGAAATATGATGACTAGCCATCAAATCGTAGTGAGTACCCTATTTTCAGACAAACCCATATGAGCAAACATATGTGCACTACAACCAACTGTTGGAATCAATGCAAACCAACTACCACGAGGGTATGGCACGAGAGGCATTGCTAAATGTTAAAAGTGCTGTTTGGAACCCAGTTGCATGCGGGACAGAATCCCAGGTAGGACAAGTTGCACTTATTCATACATTGTTCGTTGCTAATGTATCTCCGCGTTCACCCAAAATTATCGGTTGTAAGCACATTTACATCCCCATTTTCGTAGGTTAAGATAGATAAATCACTTATAATGGTATGTAATAAGATCTCGCTGAATTAAAAATGCGTCACAAACCTCAACTAAGTCGAATGTGGTAAACCCAAGAATAAACTACCCCCAATCGTTTGATATCATTTAATGTTTATATAATGTGGTACGGCCCAAATGTTTTCATATTGATAAACCCAATGAATAGACAGTGTATGATTGGCTTTACCACATTATTATTTTGACCTTGCCTTAGTGGCCGCATGATTTTTGGATCATCCCAGCACGAAGCGCATGGCAGCCATGCCATCACCAACTCATAGGACACAGTATGCGATGGTACAACTGGACTACTCAAACAACATCGCATAACCATTTTGTAAGAAGTTGACAACTTGGTTTCTACGATTTATGTTCAGTTTAGAAGAACTACACATATTGCAGTTATCCAGGAATATCGAGTTAGCATCTCCTGCAAACAAGTGGCTTATCACTCATCGTCTTTAAAATCCACCATGATTTACAATGGATCTATGGTTTCTCATGGAATTCATCCTACGATCTCCAATCATATGATTTGTAAACTAAAATGTAAAAGCGAATTTCAACATTTCGGAAGGCGCGAAGCCACACGATGTTCTCAAACTCATGTCATCATCCCATGCAGATTTATTGAAAATTTCCACTGAACATGGCAATTTTTGGGGTCGTCTTGAAAAAAACACCATCTTTGGCAAATCTTTGGACACTACTCACAAATAGTAAATCGTAATTCATAAGGTATGGAATACTAACACATACTAACACTATTTTGGGGTATTCCAGCATGATTCGCCTTTGAAGTGTTGTTTTGGGGTATCCAATTTTGTCAGATATCATTCTGTTGGTTATGTATATATATATATATATGTATGTACGTATCCCCTTATATCCTTGTATATCTCCAACTATTTCCCCATACTGATTGGTTTTACTCAATTGGTGAAATCCATATCCCCATGTTTTCCAAATCTAAAAAACTCCGGCTACATATCCATTTATGGATGAATTCCCCATATTTCACATGTGCCATGGTCAAAAATGTTGATAAATTGCATGAAATTGCCGATAGGTCATCAATCCATTAAGTTCGGGATTTATATACGCGACATACCCATTAAATTGGTTCCCACGAAATGGGATGGATGACCACAACCACAAACCATTTATCCCATCTATTGCCCCGAGCACATACCCTCTGGTAAACTGACATAGTTACGGAAAGCGGCCCATTTAGTTTACCGAACTTAAGGATTGTGATTTTCCAGCTCGCAAACTGTAACAAATTACCGCAGGGTATCATAATTGTTCTCCATATTTTCACATGGCAACAGTATATCTCCAACTAGATCCCCCCAAAAAATGATGGGTGAATGATTGGTTATTTCGCACATGTTTCATGGCTCAAATCCCTTTATTTGGCCATAATCTTTCCCATCCAAACTCCAATAGCCCTCCTGGCGCTGGCAGACCCAGGACTTCCGAGGACCTGGAGGCGGTGGCAAACGGTCAGCGGAAAGGTCTTTGGTTGGCCGCTGCAACTCGGCGATGGCCACATCACCGAGAGCTCGGTTACAGCAACGAAACATGGGGATTCGAAGTCAGAAGGAGGGGGTTTTGGGATGGTTTAAGCAGCGAAAGATGGTGAGGTTTGGAATAAACATGGTAATTTAAGGAAGGAACATGCGTGACTTCAGGGATATTTCAGCAGCAAACGACATGTTTTTGGGGCCACCTGGCAGCCCTGGTCCCAGGTGAATTCACCTCAGCATTCGGTGATTTCGGGCGAGGCATCCAACCTTGGCTCTTGGGGAAAGGGATGGACTGCTTGGTGCAGATGATAAATATTTACATGGACGAATCTATCATTAATTTGAAGTACCCTCTGGTAATTTAACATAGCTATTGAAAATGGCCATAGAAATAGTTGATTTTCCCATAAAAAATGGTGATTTTCCATAGCAAACTGTTAGTTTACCAGAGGGTATCCCCATCTGAAATTTCAATATTTTCACAGGGATCATTCCTTGTGGTGTCCAAAGACGCCAAAGACGAACCTGGACATGGTCCCCCCAAAAGTGAATAGCGAAATTTGATAAGAACCCTCTATTTGGTACATCCCAGTTAGAAGGTGGATATTAAGAATCATGTCATACCTCAGTTATATATATATATATGATTATATATATACATTTATATGTACATATGGAATATCCCCAGTTATGTACTTATGGGGTGTAACCTACTTGTTAAGTGGGATGATTCTGCAAGTACAAGAGTGATGGCAAGTGTTTTCATTCTGGTGCTCCTTAGTGGGCGGGGCTGTTGGTTGTTTTATTACCACCATTTCTGTCCCTGAAATCGCCAGGTTGGGTCTTTCCCTTTTTTTTGCTCGTCCTTGTTCCACTTGTCTATTTTCTCGCATGAACCTGCAAGTATATATCACTTGATTGCAATTTCTAATTCGGCAGCTTGGTTCTGCTTTCAAGTTCTCCAATGCCAATTTACAGGTGCATGATCTTCTATGATCTTCCATGATATTCTGTGCATCCCAACTGGTACAGGCTTAAATACTCCACCCCTGATGTTTTATGCCATTCACGAGCGCATCACCATTGATCTACCCAGTTGACCCCAAGTTCATGTGTACCAGCAACTGGATTTCGTGGAATGACATGGCTCGCTTTTTGAACATGGCGAAATCGAAAGCATCTATCAATTGAGTCATGAGTGGGATATAGTATAGTTGGGATACAACCCCCAATATCTCATCTAATGGGGATGTATGATTGGGATATCTAGTGATTCTATCTATAGATGTATACACATATATGCAATCAGTAATCCATAAAAAGATAGAAATTGGGACTGTATGACTATTTTGCTATAGGATTCTACTAGTTTTCACATTTTCTTGGGGGGTTCCTCTAGGGTGCCTCCGGGCGAGGTGGCCGCCATCGAAGACTTGGAGAAAGAGCTGAAAGCTGCAGGGTACGACGGGGGCGACAGAGGGCCAGGAGGGTGTGCTCCATACGGCTATGGTACGCTATGGCTATGGTACACCCGTAAACTGTTACATAACTATGGTTTAAATCACCATTTTTGAGTTCGGCAAATCAACCATTTCAATGGCCATGGCTTCAATAGCTATCTTATATAGTTTACCAGAGCGATGGCAAATTGCCAGAGGGTTGTTACCACCTTGTGGAGAGGGAGAAGTGGTAGATCTGACAGCAAAGATGGGGAAATGTAGTGAAAAATGGGGACTTGACCAAGAGAAAACTTGGATTCCTAACCAACAAAACGGGGATTTTGCCTTCAACATTTGGATCTTAAGTAGAGTATGGGTCCTGTGGCGGACATTTTTGCGACAGAGTATCCTCCCAAAGATGATACGTACTGCATGAGGGGTTTCTCCAGTATATATATATATAATAATGATATGATGACCTCAGGAAGGGACTGGTGATCACCAGGGCTAGTCACCTCTTCCGATTCTCCAGGTCTTGAACGGCCTTGCAACGGATCCTTGCTTCCGCAGATTTGGCTCTTTTGCCACACAGCATTCCATTGGCAACGCAGTTTTTCATTTGTGCTACAAGGGTGCAGATGTAAATGGACTTCGATGGATTCGATGGGTCGTGAAATTTTTGAAAGGGGAAGCAGGATGAAACAGCCGTACATCTTGGAGTTTACATCAGTTGCCAGTCATCCCAATGTGAAGATATGAATGGAGTCATCCCAATGGACTTCCATTTCCGGATTCCCAACTTTTGGCCACTCACTGTGGGCTGTGGGGCCCCTGTGACCTGCTTCAGCTGGCGATGCGAATCAACCTGCTGACGGTGGCGGGCGAGACCGAAGTGGTGGAGATCGAGACTGGACGGATCTCGGAACTCACAGGAGAGCCCCGTCGGCAGAAGATCCTGGGGTGGAAAAATGGTGGTCAAAAAAGGACATGTGCATAGAGACATGCTGATAAACCACTGGATTATATACTGTACATATACAGTATATATATAATTATATATACATAGATACTGTACATATATATACATATATATATATATATATGTATGTGTTTACATATGCATGTAATATTTTGGGATTAGCTCCCATCACCCAAAAGGTGACCATAGCTAGGCCGCCACATTCAGGTGAATCCCTTACATGCTTCAACATGATTTGCACCGAGAAGGTGGAACACCCGGGATGGTAGACTTTGGTCCTCAAAGCCTTTTCGATTTCAGGAGCTCAATCGCACCCATCGCAGGTCATTTTTGGCCCTCTAAAACCATCATTTTGTGGTTGAGACGCGCAAGTGGTTTCCGGTGATTTCACGACCATTCTTCCCCGTGAAATCCCGGAATCGGTCACTCATCTCCACCATTTCCAGGTGACACCTTCCAAATTTTGATCAGTGAAAGCCCCCCATTTCCATCATTTAGGCCTCCCAGTTCTACTCCTGTCATCTTATGTCATTTCAATCCTCAAGTTTGATCTCCAGGACATGTCCGAGAGCGTTTCCCCCACCCCACTTGCTGCGGCCTTCGCTTCTTGCGCAACGGCCTCGAAGTCCTGGACAGCACTTCGCAGCTTGCGGATGGGGAGGAGGTGACATTCATACGTCAGGCGAGGGATGGGAAGATCATCTCACTTCATAAGTGGTGAATAACCATAGTTATAATGTTGGTAAAACAATAATAAACCATCCCCCAAATCACCTTTCCACTTGACTGAAGCCGCCCCCCCGAGTGACCTCGTGAGAACGGCTATTTGTCTGCAACGAAGTGGGTCTTTCCCCTTGTCGATGAAACGTGTCTACCTGCGCCGCCGAGCAAGACGTACACGGCGTCTAGCCATTTGAGCTTCATGCAGCCGTCTGTTCCACTCCCAGTCTGCCTTTGCAAGGTCAATCTGCCATTGTTTCTGTTTGGTGAAGTTCAAGTTTATCACAGAGCGATTGGTCATCAGATACTGTTTGATCATTGTCATAACCTGTTGTTGATGAGGAAATGCAGGACGTAGCATTAAGCCTGTAGTGAAATAACTGTCACCCATCAAGCACAAAGATTTCACCTGGCCTCGAATGACGTCTGGATACAATCTCTCCGGCACCAGGTCGTTGACATGGCCAAAAATGTATCGTGCTTGTTCCGATTGTTCCGTCATCGTTGTATGGTGAAGCATAGCGTCAGCATATGTATGCAAAAAAACAGGGTATGAGGAGCCATCTTCTCGTTGCCTCTTGACAGGTAAATATGCACCTAACTCCAACATTATAGCTAAACCTATTTCGAGCCAGGAGATACCTACTGGCTCAGGCAAAGGGCCGAACTGTTGGGTCGGCCACTGGCATTTCATGAGGAATTTCAAGGTTGCATAAGCTACTTGTTGACCATAAGGACACATCTCCAAACCCTGTCCTTGAACCGGACGCGGTGCCGTCCAATATTCATCTGGCATCCATTCAGAGAAAAGTTTACACGGGTCTGTCGTATGCAAGCGGCACTGCTCTGCAACTGCAGTGTGCGGGTTCTGAAGATCCACCTTGATCTTAACCATTTGCAAAGCAATGACATAGTCATACACACAAGCAAGACTTTTCTGTTCTGCAAGCACATCTGCATGAAATTGGTTGAACTCTCGGACTGCTTCTGGAAACAGGTGACTGTTGGCTGCAATTGCCACATCATTGGCCTTCTTATTACCTAACTGGTGGTACAACTGTAAATTGCAGGGATGGCTTTCCAGTGTGACATGCGCCTTGATTTTGTGGAAAACATGCGTGGGCTGCAGGGCTTGAAAAAGGCGAAGCAGCAAATCGAAATCGGGATGATCTTCAAACTCACTGGGGTGCTGGGCTTGTCGGACACGATCTATGGCTGCAAGAGTGGTGGCAGAGTCTGTATGCAAGTTAAAACCTGAAAAACCTTCACAGGCAACAACAATAGCCGACAGCTCAGCACGATGGATACCTTGTCGGCCTTGGACACGGCCCTGTACAATCGGTTGCAGTGTGTCGGGTTCCTGACCGGTCGCCAGGAAACGGTCTGCCTGCTGCAGACGGGTGGCATCATCACTTGCTAAGTCAGCTATGAGTGCGAAACTTGCATATCGTGTTGTCGGATGGGATTGGAAGAGGCAACTAGCATCTGAATACAGTGTAAGGCCTTGACCGCTTACGTTATGCAGGATATGTTTGGCATCTTCGGAAACTTCAACTGTAGGCATGCGCTCATGAAGTTGCAAAATAAAATCCTGCAGCGGATGTGCATAAATGACTGGGTGCTCAATCCAACCTGGGAAGTCATGAGCTAACAGTTAACAGTTGCACAGCCTTAGTGTGTCTCTCACGAACAGCCTCCATCGCTGGACAGTGGAGCATGCGGTGTTCCTTGCTGTCTGGTTCATTGCAAAAAAGGCAAAGGGATGAGTCATCTGAGGTCCACTTGGTTTTTTGCTGGGCGGTCTGAAATGCTTGAGACAGCTCCCTATGGAGCAGCTTGCGCTGTCCTACATCAAACTTTTTGAGAACTTCAGCCGTCGCTTCAACATCTGTCTTGGGAAAGTGAAAAAGCTTATATCTGCGCGAGTTGAGAATGACAGCTGTATCACTCCATGCTCGAATGGCCCACCAACGAAAAGTTTGAAAGGAAAACTGCAAAATATTCAGGGTCGTAAAAGGGCCGACCTGAATGTTGCCAGTAATGGAAATATTCCATCCAAGTCTCAGCAAATATTCCTTGAGCACTGAGGCAGGACCCTTGGTGCTGGAAGTGCCATTGTGGTGGCTAGCCATACGTAAAAAAAGCGATTGTTCTTCCGGTGATGCCTGAAGGAGCCATCGTCTAGCAGTCTTAAGGGCTTGCAGGATGACAAACAATTCAGGGTCGAACAGCTTAGGGGGCATGAGCATGGTGCACAAGACCGGTGTCTGATTTCTGGCATAGTCTTGTGTCAGGCATTGTGCAACCAACGACCGGACACGGTGCAGGTCTTCTGGAGACAGGCAATATACCTCAGTACCATGGAATGCAGCTGCATATATCGAAGACCTTATGACATGTAACTTGACATCCATATCCCAGTCTTGATACAGTATATTGCGAAGACGTTTGAGGCCAACTTCCAGACGTTCACGTAAACAACCTGGCCTCGCTAGGCCCATGTACTGGAGTTGGAACCCTAAGTCCTTAGCCCCCATTACCCTATCAATGTTGGCTCCAGGGAGGAGTTTATGCAAGGCTTGTCGAATGGCGGCTGCATGTTCTGGTGTGGTGGCCCACATCCATGTCTTATTGGGATCTATCTGAAGGCGGCCTGCACGGCACACCAGGTCTGTCGCCTGGGTAACTTTGTCATGGAGAGATGGCTGCAAGGCTGCCCATGACCAATTGTCTGCATATGCGTTCATTCGAATTTGCGGATGATCCCAAGGTGAATTATAAATCCACACTGCAGCTATCATCACCATTATGGCCACGGCCAGGGGGTCTCCCTCAGCACAGCCGGAAGTGGTAGCTGTTGATACACAAACCTCTCCGGAGATTTCCCAAAAACGGGTCAGTGATTGCATTGCTGTTGCCCATTGTGTGATGACTTGAGGTGGTACATGAAAGGCTTGCATTGTGAAGGCAGCAAATTGTCGTCTGATTAGATTATAACACTTCACAAGGTCAAGTGTGACACCCCCTCTAGGGGTGGCCGAGTTGGCCTGTTTCTCTAACCAGATTTGCATGTCATATGCGGCTTTGGATGCGCTTCGGTTTTTCAGAAATCCGGTGATGGATGGTGGCAATTGCATGGACAAGCTGGCAAGAATCTGGGATGTGACCATCTTAGCCCAAACTCGATAGATCTGGGGGAGGATTGTTATCGGTCTTACTTGATGCACTTGGCATGTAGCATGGGTCTCCGGGATTGGAATGGTACGGCCCTGCATCAAGCATGGTGGCATGATTCCTGGCTCTTTGGTGACAACATCTATCAAGCTTTGGATCAAGGCTGGTGGCATTATTTGGAGCTCAGAGGCACGAACTCCATCCACACCAGGGGCCGATGTGGGTTTGGTGGAGTTGATGGCGGCTGTCCAACGTTGCAAATCTCCTTGCTCCACCACAATGTGGGCAAGCTGAGGCGGCAGTGCTGACAATACTTCATCAAGTATTTGTTGGTCGGCAGCAGACATTGACTCATGTGGATCATCTCGTTGCCAATATTTCCCCCAAACGGTGTTGAGTTGATGGAAAATGGCATCTTTGTCAAAGTGCTCAACAACCTGTTTCAATGGGATTTCATGCGGAAGGTCCTCAACCGGCGGACCATGCGCAACAAGAGTGTGGCTTGTCATATTTCGAATCCACCAGGTTTTTCCCTGGATTTCTAGTGGAAAATGCAAGTGGTATCTCTGGGGGTCTTCAACCGCAAGTTCAATTACTGCTTCATCATCACCTGGGGTGAGAGTCATGCAAATGGCAGTTTCTTCAAAGATTTCGGCTATTTTATGGATTGCAGGTACGCTAGGGCCTCTAGCTTTGGCAAACGCTTTTTTGGAATAGCCATCTTTTTTATCTGAGAATTCGGCCCATTTCGCAAGTTTTTGTCGGTGTTGTCCATCGGCGACCACCCGCTGGTCCACAAGAAACTTAAATAGCTGGTAAACGTGGTAAATAAAGTCGCTATTGGGAAGGTACCTAGGGAGGGGTCCTATTTCAGGCATTGATTGGGCCCAGGCTGCAAAATGCTGACCCAAGCTGCTGTCTGCAAGAATGACATGCCACTCCTGCTGCAATTGGAAATGTCGTTGTGGTTGAATCTGTGTCAAATCCGGAATCTTTTGGAGTTGCCGCCATAGGGATTGGATTCTTCTAAGTTGTCGAACTTGTCTTTTGGTGGTGATAGAAAAATATTCTGTAGGGGGGTCATAGTCACCTTTACGGCCTGGCTTGACTCGGGATTGCAATGGATGAAGTTTCGCAAGCCGGGGCTGGCCTCTTCCTCTATGGGTTTTGGGCAACTTAGGCTGAGGATGCAAGTCTGGGCTAATGGCATGCACTCTTTTCAGAGTTGAATTAACCACCTCTTCTGTGGCAGTGCACCATGTTTGGACATCATAAACCGTCTCATTCCATGTTGGAAACTGATCAATAGTTGTTTGAAGATCGGCTTGGTCGATGGGAATTTCCGTCCATGTTTTGGGGATTGAATATCGCATGGTTTGCAAAGGTTTGGATGGCATGGCAAATTCAATCACCACTGATGCGCATCGAACATGTGAGTGGCGATCACTTCGATTTTGGTTACATGAGGTGCTAAGACTGGTGAAATCACTGCAGTGTCTACATTGGTGGCATCTTTACAGGTGAAAGGCATGGTGGTGGCATACAATCCTTCATACAAGGTCTCCGCTGTTGTGAAGCCCTCGGTCAGGAGCGGTTGGAAAGCTTGTAGATGGGCTGGCTGACAATTGAAATCACCTACAAAAATGGCCGGCAGGGGGAGCAGTCTTGATCTGGGTGTGGCTTCCATTGCAAGTTCTTCGTTATACTCCATGGCGTCCTGGATGGACCGGGTAGCTCCGTACAAGATCAAGATTTGAACATGTGTGGCCCCCCATTGAGCTACTGTGTGCAGCAATCTGGTGGAGATCTTCCACCGCTCATCAAGGGGATATCTACACATCCTACAGGGGACCTTAGAACACAAAGCAGTGCCCCCCGCCCGGCCACGAAGACACTCTTGGCCGTCCATCCTAGCTCTCTGTTGTCGAACTGGGTCTGAAAAAAGTGTTTGAAAGCCTATACTTTGCATCTGATGACGGAACATACTTTGGACATGCATGGTTGCTGAAGTTTCTGACAAAGCAATCATGTGGCATTCGTGAACTTCACTAAGTTCGTGGAACTCTGTTTTTTTATTGGTTACGGCAGTTGGGTTCACAATGGCAAGACGGACCCTTTGGTGGTTACGCAACTTAGGTCCTGGGTGACTGGCTTCTCCGATTCGTACGGAGCGATTGGCTGCAAGAATTTGTCTGCGGCATGTTGGCTTCGGCGGTTTACATACTACCCCTTTTTGCAGGATAGCACGGAATTGGCAGGGACAAAAAACTTGGTTGGCACAGGGATGCAAAACTATGTGATGTCTTGGCCCTATGATAACTAAAGATTGCAAAAAAATCAGACACTGGGCTGGTACACCCTCACCTGGGAGGGGGCGTTGGATTAGGCTAATGAACAAAACTTCGTGTCCATCGCAGGTGTCTGGCTCATCATATTGCTGAAGACTGGCACACCCACACAGGCTACTGCAAATGACAAGGCTGCAAAAGTCGGACAAAGCAATTGCTTTGCTTTCCCCTATGGCGCTTCGATAGCGATGCTGTGGCTGTCAATCACTTTCCTCCATGTCCTCATCAGCTTTTCTGGGTCTCTTGGCTTGGGACCTGAAAAGCTGCTTCAATTCCTCCATGTTGCTATTGAGGGAGGCCGATTGCTTGTCCATAGCTTGAGTCAGAGAGGTTTGCAAATCTTTTCTGATTTGGTCCATGGATTGTGCAACATATTCACGTGTTTGGGCGTCTCTTTGTGCGACCTCATGGAAGGTCTTCTCAGTTGTATCTTTCAAAGCTTCTTGGCTCTGGGAAATGCTCTTGATGGTCTTTTCCAGCTCGGAAATGCGCTGGTCTTGCTTTTGAAATTGCTGCTCGATCGGTCCCTGGACAGACCTGGCCTGTGGCATTGGCGCATCCTTGGCTGGATGTGATCGGCTCCAATGAGCCCACGGATCATCTGCGGTACCTGGGATGGACTGGTTAGGTTGCATCATCTTGCCTTGGTGAGTCGGCTTGGGACCTGCTACAATGGCATGTGATGACCCGCTGATCGGTGCTCTGGGTGGCACAAACTGGGCAATGACCGGGGTTCCATTGAAAACCATGATACCTGGCGGGGGATCACTGTTGGTGGTAATGAGCCAGGTGCGTGCTCCAAGTGCTTTGATTGCTCTGATTTCCCATTTATTATGTTTCCCCCACTCCTGGACAGCAGTTGCAGGACACCCAAAAGGCAGTGGGGAGAGCTTGAATGTCTTAGTTCCACCTGTCATGTTGGGAGGATCTTGATTGGGACACAAAATTGTCCATGCATCTTGGAATTGCGATTTCGGATATCTAAGGCCCAAACTTTGGCGACCTCGGATCAAACCTGCACAGGATGTAGTCTTGGCTGCTTGTGCTGTGATGTGTGCCAAATCACCTTTGAGCCAGATGATCTTGTAGTCCTCGCTGGATCTTCCGTTTTCAGCTTTCGGTGTCACATACACTTTACAAAACCCTGATCGGGAAAGCAGCCTATCGGATGCATCTTGGGAAACTGTGCAATGGACCTGAATTGATTCGGCATTCTGATCGGATGCTGGTTTGCCCTTGGCACGCAGGCTACGACCCCAAATCGATGGGATTGCTTCTTCATCACCATCATCTCCTAAGGATTGTCGAAAAGTGGAATTGGTGGACTTCAAGAAGCCTTTCCATTCCTGATCGGTCCATTCATCCCGCCAAACTGTTAATGCTGCTACTTGGCATTGTTTCAAGTCAACCTGCTGAGATGCAATTTCCTTGACAACAACCTGTTTCTCACCAAGTTGAACTAAGAAACCTGACATAATGACCTGCTGGTCCTGGCGGTTGGTACATGGCATGAGAATCTGTTGGACTTCAAGGTCCGTGTCGGGCTTCTGGGTGTCAATGATGAACAGTGCAAGTTCATCTTTGCTGATCAACTGATTTTCTCTGAGCCAAGGTTTGGCTGTTTCTGCATCTACCAAACAAACCCCCGTACTGGCTGAGGTGATTTGGGGAATCTGCTTGGTCTCGGCGGCATCTTGGTTGCAAAGAAATCCTGGGACCACTGTGTAGTCAGCTGGCACTGGGGGAATCAGGGTCGGTCGCTTCACCTTTTGTCCGGTGGCTTGAGCATGGGCAGATTGATGTGGCTGCTTTGACATCGGTTCAGGCATTGAAACATGGCAATCTTTGCAAAGTTGCAGTGTTTGCTTGTTGCGGTCTTGTCCTCCGGGGAGGCGTGCAACTGACATCGCTTTTTTCAGGCCTGCTTTGGTCAGCACTGCTTCAACAATTTCTTGGACCTGGGAGAGGGCATATCCTGATTCCAACAAGGTGGCAGCAATTGAGTTCTTGACTTGTACACGGTTGAGTTCCTTGGCCCCTCCTCCATGCAGTGATGTCACAATGTGGCACTTGACTACATCCCCGGGGGATTGCTGGGCAAGTTCTGCAATGGTTGTGTGAAAGTTCTGACGGCCGTTGCAAATCAACCTGGGTCGGGCAGAGTCCAGGCAGCAATGGAGAGTCCAATTCAACACGGTCTCAAGTTGTTCCATGGTTGTGGTTGCTGCAATACACCCTTTCCAAAGGGGGCGTGAGAGCCATTTCAGCTGGAACGGAATGCCACCATCATCTCGGAAACCTGCAAGCATCGCACGTGCTGCTGCGGCGGCCAGCAGAAGCCAAAATTGGCCGGGTGGCATGGGGCAGGTTCTTCCTGTTGGGATGAACTTGATTTGGAAGTATCCCTCAGTCTTATCAGCTTGAACTTTCAAACCAATGTGCATCAAACGGTCGCAAGGAATAAGGGATGCCCAAAATTCACTCATAGTTGTGGCACTGGAATTACATCCTTGCCCCAAAATGGTGAAGATTCCAGTGGTCAGATCCCATTTGGTGGAAAATTCTGTCAACGTCTGAAAGGCAGACATTACAATTGCCGGCATTTGGAACGGAGAGTACGTGTCCGCACATGGTGGCAGGAGCAGGGTGTCTGAAAAGGGCTGTTGGGTCAATGGCAATGCCCCAAACTGGTCATGAAGTGGTGCTGGCAATGCCCATTCATTGAGGCAGTCTTGGAAAGAGGCTCCACTGGTGGCTCTATACAGGCTAAGCTGACCATCTTGGCAGTAAGCTACGACCCTGGACAAGCTGTCGGCAATGTCATGCATGTCTTCACGGCATGGGTTGATTTCCACAGATTTGCCCGTATCGGCTGTTTCGGCATTGGTGAGCCATCTGGCATGGCACGTTGCGATGTCAGGGTCTTGGGACCACACATGTGTGAAATCGTTCAATGCAATATCATGCTGAAACCAGAAAGTACTTTCATGGTCCTCATGATTCACTCGGCCTGCAAGCATAGTGGCAAAAGGTGCTGTCAGGGATTCATTATCCTCTTCCGTGGAAGGAACCGAAATGAGCGATGGCAATGGAGAAAGTACTCGGTTCCCTGACATGGTCAACCATTCATCTTGGGTGAAGAGCCCTTGTGTCAGTGTCCACATGACTTGTGCATGGCATGTACCTTGCTTGATGTTGATGAGGAGATCTTGTACATGGCCTAATGCCGTTTCATCAAAACGATTGCAATGAATATGGTGGCAAATATCAAACAGCTCATGATGTTTGAAGACCAACTCTGAGGCTTTCAACCGATGGTCCCAAAGGGCATGGAAAAGCTGGTGAATGGCAATCGGCGGATGACGTGTTGGAAGCGCATTCAATGCGTTGCAAATCATCAGAGCTGCATGTGGCACTGCAATTTGATTCCCTTCAATTTGCCAACTCAATCGCAAATCTGCTGAGGTGCTGATGGCTTCCCACACCAAATGGTGGAGGGCAATTTCGGCCGGATGCCAAAATCTTGCAGGCGAATCATCTGGCTGGAAATAATGGGCATAGCATCCTTTCTTGCGCAGGTGTTCATGTGCAATGGCATGTTGGGAACCATAGCTAGCCATGAAGGTTGGCAAGGTCTGTTCACTTGTGTAGCACCTCGATTTCCATACCGCATTGGCATCAGGCATGATCATGTTTCGTTGCCCTAATGGCAGGTATTCCGCTTTGGAACTCACCTTGCGGATGTCTTCAGTGACATGCAGTTTGCTGAGAACATGATCTGGCAGGTGCAAAATGGTATCCATTTCCTGTGGTGTGTGCTGAGTTGAGGCCGGCCACATGTCAAAACGTTCAAATTGGACAATCGGATCATGCAAGAGAGTTGCCATGCACAACCAACGATTACGGCTCACACATGTCCATGCGGATGCATCAATTGCTCGGCTCCATCTGATGCGGTATCCGGCTGCTTGGAGCTGTTTCAGGATCAGTTGTGAATGGGCATGAGTCATGAAACCCGGGACGTTCTCAATTAGGATTACCTTAGGCCTAATCCATCTCAACTGGGCTATGGCTTCTGAAAAGAGCAAACCACATGGTGAAAAGAACCCTGATTCTTGTCCGGCTTTGGACCATGGCCCACATGGTGCGGAGATGACCGCAATATCCGGTCGCCAAGCTGCAACCTGGGGCACCCATGCTCTGGCTGTGACATCGGCATGAATGGCTACATTCAATCCACTTTCGATCAATCCTTTGGGCAGGGGAGAGTCCCCAGACACGAGCACTGCTCCATGATGAATGGCATAATGGGCAATAGTTGCCTGATCATATTCCAGGGCAATGATCTGGCTTGGCACTTGGGTGAATTGGCGGATGAATCTGCAGGCAAAACCCCATCCCCCATGACCCCCGGAAAACATCTCAAGAAAACGGACTGGTCCTGGTTGATCCTCAAGGAGCAAGACTTGCGAATGTTTGTCAACATGCCAGTGGATGTGCAGATCCGAACTGGTCGGGGTCCATGTCTGTCCATCTGGGAATGAATCTCGAATGTTCCAAAGCAGCATCTTACCTAGGGTTGTCGGAAAACTCAGGTCTTGGTGCACTGCAAAGGTCGATGGCAGAGTTCCTACCTTTTCATCTGAATACGGCATGAAAATTCCTTGACGGACTTGCTGAGCAGAAGATCCCATTGGCAGCATCTGGAACCCTTCAAAAATCAGGTGATCATCTTTGCATTCCCCCAGTGTAGATCTTGAAATCAACAAGTTGGTTCGGGATGGAAATATGGATGTTCCAACCATACCATATGCATCCCCTTGAGCTATCACTTCAGCCAAGAAATCCATGGCTAAAAAACCAATCGAAAAGATGTCGGGGCCCGATTGGCAGCCTCAGCTATGGCTGACAGCACGTACCGCTAGAAGGTTCGGGCCATGAACGGCTCCCCCAAATCACCATAAATGGTTGGTATAAACCCTTCCCAAATGGGTGGCTTATTATTGTTTTACCAACATTAAGTGAATTATCCGCCATGTATAGATGAGATTCAAGCCACTGAATGGGAATTTGCTCGGGGTTTACGACGTTTACTGAACAGCTACTAAGTGGGATGATCCTCCAAGACGGAGGGATGGAGCGACACCACCATGAAGTCACCGAAAATGATGGATAATAAATAGGGCCTCAATAGGTGGAATCATCCTAAGACTGTTTTTTTCTGATTTGAGAATGGTAGTAGTAGTTGGCTGTTTGTCCAGATGCATTACTGCAATATATGGGGATGTAATTAGTGGGGACATTATTCACAATAACATTGGGATGATTTAATGGGATAGTAATGATGAATGATACTAACAAAGTATGATACCAAGCTAATAAGATGGGTAGCTATCCCACTGTATCGTAGGACTCCAAATCATAAACATGGAGGACAATCCCCCATTTGCAGAGGACTGCCCATTTCAATGCCCATTTACCCTCTCGTAATCAAACAAGGCTTGCTGGAAAAAAATCCCCCTTTATAGATGATTCTTTTGCCAATTAAAACCTCCACGTATTCTGTTTTTCCCATATTTTCCCATGAATTTGCCACTAAATTCTCCGTTTCTGTTTTTTATGTTTTCCAATTTCTCTAATATTTTCCTATGTTCTCCTATGATTTTCACCTTAAAACCTCCATTTATTACCCCAGGGTAGCTTGGTAATTCCCAACAGCCCGCCATGGAGCGGATGACACAGGAACCGCCCTCAGTGCGCTTGGTGGAAGGCGACGTCCATTGGACGGAAGAGCTCGCTCCCAGGTGCGATGCGGTTTTTAGTGGTGGGGAGGATTGGATGGGTGATGTTTACTGAGCCTTGGTTATTCGAAATATAAAAAGTATGAAAAATCCATCTAGTGTTTACTATACAGCCAATGGAAAATGCAGAATGTGCTGTACTTACTTACTTTTGTGTACAGACAAGAAAGTGAGGATAGATAAACCAGAAAAATGAAATCTAGAGCATGAATTGGGATTTGTAACCAACCAAGTGACACTATTGTTTCTTCCTTTGAGCTGAGTTTGGGTATAATTCACAACGACCGGAATGCAGAGACACAGCGGGACCTTTGCCCAACAAAAGGGGAGTGAACGAAAGCAAACGAGGAAGAAGAGAAAGCATTATGGTAGGGAGGGTTGTGTCAACATTGATGATATGAATATAGTTGCAGTATAAGAGTGTAGTAGTCGCAGTACTGGATACAACGACAAGAATTGCCTCTTCGGAGATACCAGTAGTGCCCTTCAAGAAAAGTTGGACGCCTTGGTGCTTAGTAGGGAATGGGGGAATGGATGGGAATGGGATGATTCTTAATGGTAATTATAGGTCATTCCCTCATTCCCTGCTAAGCACAAGTAAGTTTTTCTATCTTTTTTTGGAGGTACTGTCTTTTTCGGGGGTATGACAAGATAGAATTAGGACACAAGAAATTCCCGGCATCTGAGACTTTCTGTCCAATGGGATCAGACTACCCAGTTCGCACTCTTGGTCAGTTCTCAATGAGTTCGTCCAAAAATGGGTTACCTCCACTACCAACAGATGATCAAAGCATTTTCCCCAAGTACTCACAGCCATCTCAGACAGGACAAGCTAATAAGTCTATTTTTTGAATTAATTCATGGTGAAGTCTCTATGTTTGATGTATTTTGATGTCGAATTATCCATGCTGGCTGGTGAAAGCACCATTTTCTGATTGTAAAATCATGTTCAATCCACATTTTTGTTGCTTAATTCCCAATTGTTCTAGGTGAAATCCGCATTTTGATGGTTTCACTCTGCACTTGTGACCCAGGACCCTGCCCTAACCCCTGCCCCGAACAGGTTGGAGCCGAACGAGGCTGCTGCCGTGATCTGCACTAAGAACCACGGCCCCGGCAACGAGGTCACACGGCAGTGTGTGAAGTGCGCCTCAGACTACCGTACCTTGGAGCTGATGGTGGATGGGGGATCAGGGATGATGGATGAGGGATGCTATGTAGCTATGGTGTGTTTTATTTTTGAAGCACCCCCTTCGAAAAAAGATGCCCGAAAAGTACTTCAGGATTTTTTTTAGCAGGGATTTACCTTTTTCTATCTTTTTTTAGAAAGGCGATAGATTGTACCGATATGATTCATACGATAGTGTAATTACGTGCGATTATTTGGATTATGATTGGGGAACTGAAAGGACTCAGCCTCAAGAACGTTGAGAAGATTGGGGAACGGCAACAAGCGACCTTGAATCTGCCTTCTATAATATTATATGTATATACACTGGCCTGGCATGAGAATTTCCTTCGCCAGCACATGGAGGTTCACACGGAAGTAGACTCGACGGCGGTGTGATATATATATATATACATCAGATGTATATGTAGACATTTACATACATGTATTTACCGTATACATGTACGCTCATTGGATGTTGACGCAAGATCATGGGGGTCATGATGCGGAGGTAGGGGGTGCAGTCAACCCTGGTTAAGCCAATTCCCCAAGAACGGATAGACACGGTTGATTTTTCATGGCCGGCTTAGATTGCCAAAGGATAATTACTTGCGGGTAGGACTACATCTATACACATACATACACATACATAGTATGTATGTGATATATACATATATATATATATATGTATATATATATATATGCATAATTATGCATATACACACACACATATATATACATACGTACGTACGTACGTACATACATACATACATACATACACATGAGATACATACGCAATATAAGGTACATATACCCGCCGGGGTGACAACCGCGCTAGCGGTTGTTCATTCTTTGGAATAAAATGCGCTTGGCGCCAGAGCGCCGTAGACATGTCAGGATAGAGTTTCAGCTTGAAAATCCCGGAAATTTTCGAAACCCATTTTAGCATTGCAAGACGTCTTCGAAGCACAACGTTTTTCTCCTTTGGTTTGTTCAGTCGATTGCTCAAAGCGCGGACATTTATTGACATCAAGTCTTTTTTAATCACCAACGCCATTGGAAGACTCGCACTCCTTCAAGAAGTTTGTCGCATGAAGTATGTGTGCAAGTGCATCACAAAACCTCTGTATAGCGTAGCATGAAGTATGTGTGCGAGTGCAATTGAACGTTATTGGCCCCACCCCACCCCACCTCGCCCCATGTTGATAAAATGTACACGACTACACGCGCGGTTTTCACCCGGCTACTGTAGCATAAATAAAGAAGGAAAGAAACAAACAAAATGAATACATCATAAATAAAAAACACACACACACACACACACGCACATTAATATACTTACGAACACTTACACACTTGCGATCAGTTCAGGGGATCTTCTTGATAGGAATGTAGTCCCATGATTGTTGATGAAAGCAAAAACTCTCGCGGCCTTTCTGACGTCGCCGGAAAAGCTGAGTGTCATGGGGCATTTCTGACTCAGGCATCATGTATTTTGATGTCTTCCCCATTGCTTCTGGTCATAACCACCGGCATTGGCCGTTGTTGTCCCCATTTGTGTTGGCTAAATCATGGCAAATCTCAATTTTTGTTGGTTGAATCAACTTAGGTCCCATCCCCTGCGTTGTTCAGATCCCCAAGTTTGGTGTTCAGCTTTGTTCGTGTCGGTAACCCATCTTTGACATCATTTCCGACCCACCAGGAATCCATTTCTGCCGATCGTCTGAGATCTCCTCGGCCATTCGAACGGTGGAGGTGAGCAATTGATGGGGATGGTATCCACGAACACGCCTTTGCCTGTGCCATGGTTACAAGATGTATCATCAAGCCTGTTGGGGTATGGTCATCAATCCATTGATAGAACTGGATGAGCTGCATCGTTTTAAGCGACAGAAATGGGAACTTATCACCCTGGTCCAGTAGGGGAATCCGCCAGGGAGATACACCCATCTGCCAAAGTCGTGGCGAAATCTCAAATTTCTTGAATTTAGGTTGGGGGAAGGCTTTTGTGGAAGTCGTGGCGATGTGGCGTTTAGGTTGCGTTTGGGGTAGGTCGTTGTTTTACTATTAGCATAGTGCTTTAATCTTGCTAGTTGCGTTCTCATTGTGTTTGGGATGGCTGCTGTTGGGTTCTGCAGCGACTGGGGTCTTGCTGTTGCTGCGGCTGCTGGTTCGACGGCTGCTGCTGTTGCTGTTTCTGACGGGTACTTCTACGCAACCCATCCTGCAGCACACAAACTAGAACCTTGTGGGCGTTTTTGCTTGTGGGCGTCAACAGTACCCACGGAAAAAGGGCCGTTGGAAACCGGCGTTTCAATGGGATTCGATCATTTTGCAAGGTCTTTGCCGTGACAGGGGTCGTGGCAAGCGTTTCCATGGGGAATAGCTTTCAAACACAAACATTGCAAGGACTTTGGCGTTTGGGTGTAACCCATCAATTGCTAGGGCCGATATCCCAGGATCATGGTACTATGTGATATATCAGACACACGCATATATACATATGAATATATATATATATTATACATATGCCAAAAATGACAACTGTATGTGTGTACAGTATGTATATACATACATACATACCTATGTATACATATGTATACATATGTATACATATGTATACATATGTATGCATATGTATACATATGTATACATACAGATAGATAGATAGATAGATAGATAGATACATACATACATACATACATACATACATACATACATACATATGTATACATACATATGTATACATACATATGTATACATACATATGTATACATGCAGATACATACAGATACATACAGACATATACATATACATATATTTATATGTACGCACGTTTACATATATAATACATACATACATACACACTGTATATATCCACACTTTCCACAACTCCATGTCAACTCACAGACTTTAACATCAACCACTGACATCAAATTCTTTTTCCAAAGGGGAGGTGGTGTGCTCCACTCCAGGTGGAGAAAGAGCACATAGCCATTGTCCACCGAAAAACGGGTGGCACACATGATGTTCGTGCAGGGGCGGAGATTGAGGCGCAGATCTCGCATGAGACCTGGCGCTGTTTCAGCAGTGGAGCATCAGGGCAAAAGTTATGGGATTGGAAGATTATCTTGTGTATGCATTCTACATACTGTATATAATATATATATATATATATATACATATGTGTTTGACGGTAGCAACCTATTGACAATCTGGATGATCCACCTGCCGCATTTCGTTCCGAATTTTGGTACAATTTGTTACGGAGGGGTTGGAGAATGTCCTTTTTTGATTGCAGGATTTGTTGAAATTGTATTCTGCAATGGATTCTCTTTGCTCTGAGGGGGCTCTGGATGGTTGTGAATCTTTGTAGTTGTGCTCTTGCGCTGGGAACACGCGGAACACGCAGAACGGTGGCCGGACTGGACATCCTTCGGTCCTTAGTTTTGGTGCAAAACTTGTTTCATCTCACCGTGGAAGATCATCCCATTCCCCCATTTCCTACTCAGCACCAGTAAGAAGATTGGATGATCAAGTTGATCAAGAATGGCTTGAGACGGATCAACATGTTCAAACAATTGCCGGAGCAGTGTATGGGACACTTTGATGATCCTTGCAATTTGAATTTGCCCAACGTTGCGTTTCATTGCATGTTTTAGGTTTCTCCCACTTATTTTCCAGTAAATTAAGATAGATATAGAAAACCTACGGTTTCATAAGGAAAATGATGTAGATTATTCTATATCGACTTCTGGTGGGTTTTCAATATCTATCTTACAATTTCCTGCCGGGTCCTACCTGGGATTGTCGTCTCCATTCATGCCGTGCTTGGACAAAAAACATTGCCCGGATCTAGGCAAAATGGTGATGAGCAAGGTAGTGCTTCTAGCTAGGCAGGTGTGCCCTTCTATTTGGTGGTTTCTCCACTTAAGGGACCCCAAGGTATTGTCTGAGTCATTGGTCAAAGGGTGACCCCCAGTGGTAAGTAGGTTTAGAATTTCCATCAGCTATCTTTTTTTCCCCCTACCATAAAGGATAGTTAGCCTAGTTATACACCAACTAAGTGACTTAGCTGTGGACGGGCGCCCTACCTTGTGATATGAAGAACCCCATGTCCTGCAGATTTTCCACACCGCGGCACATGCTGCAAGGAGATGCAAGCGGATGGATCCGTGCTGTGCCGCATTCTCTTCCAAGGAGGCTTTCCCAATGGTGGCGAATGCTATGCCGATGTGCATGCGCCCTGGGGCCAGTGTCACTGGGATGGTTCAAGTGATGGGGCTGGGAAGCCGATGGATGGACGATCACATTTGCTATATTAACATAGACCCTGAGAATAGCTATTTTTAGAGGAAACTAATCTTCCAATTCCTATCTGCCAGGGTCTATGTTAATTTACCAGATGGTACCACATTTGTCAGTTGAGAAGGTCTCAAAGGTGTGAAGTTGTGCTCCTCCTGATGGAAGTTGAACCTTGGTGGAGACAGGCATTTCCGATTCCAATTTACACCTCAATGTTTTGCTAACCTTCCGAGGTAATCTGAGGGATGTGTTTCTCAAAGTGCAACTCAAAGAGCCGAACCAAATCTCCAGCCCAGCTTGGCGAAGTCATTCTGGATATTTCACATCGGGAAATTGCCATGTATTAAACTAGGAACTAGTTATCTGTGGTTATCCCCAACAAGATGTTGTTGTGTTGATCTGCCGGCTCAACATGTGAACCTCCTGGACTCATGTTTGTGTGAAACATGAGGCAAACGCTACCTTCTTGTTTTTTAAACCCTCAAGAAGAAAAGGAAGTCAAGTTCTCTACTATATATACATATAAACAGAAATCGCTTCCTCTCAGATATTTGCCCTTGCAGAGACAACTTGCAGCCTGCTATTCTTCTGCATAACACATGGTCAGACTTAGCAGCGTAGCACCGTCGCAAGGTTACACCGACATTCCACCGGGTGGCTCTCTGTTCTTGGAGATCCCTTCACACTGACTGCTGCGGCAAAAAGGTTCGATATGCGCAGGTAGGCTGGATCGTTGCAAGCCTGTGACTCCAGGGAAGACATTCTGTTAAGCTAAATTTGGGGAATGTTTATATAATAGGATGCAAGGGTAAGTTTGATGCATCCCCCCGAAAAACAGGAGAACTGAAGCGATGAAAGCGACTGACCATGAAGCTCGTCCTGTGGCGCTCCCATCATGCGATGTTTGAGATGTCCCCCTGAATTTGTTGCTGAGGTTGTCACCCAGTTACAAGCGGGTCATAACGGATTCCTACAAACGATGACCAGTCAATTCTGGGTCTGTTGATATCCTTTGAGCCACATCGCAGCCAAATATTACTTTCCTGGATCATGGACAAAAGCTCAAACAACGAAGCCCCATCAATGATGGTTCATATTGTGGAATCCATCAAAAACATCCTCAAACCAGCTTGGGGGGTTATCACAAAAGAAGTTTTAGGAAATTCAACAATCATCATTGATGGTCAATATTGATCGCTCTTCCCATATTCTTGTTGCTTATGTGATATCCAAAATGGTTCAACCATCGTTTCTCCCGCCAATTTCTCCCAATTTCTCTTGCCGACAGGAAGAAGTGCGGCCGGCTCCATGTGAAGCGAGCCTTCCATTCGGGACTCATTGCCAAGGCGGAGAGCGTGTCATTGGAGAAAATCCCAGTTGCAAGTTGGCTTACGACTCCAACTGACTATATAAATATATACATATATATTGAGTGTTTTCAAAAGGCTTCTGGTGAAGGGTTACAAGGGGAGCATTTAAACTTTTATCAATTGTTTCTGCAATTGTTTCAACAATTGTTCAATTGTTTCTGCAATTGTTTCAACAATTGTTCAATTGTTTCTGCAATTGTTTCAACAATTGTTCAATTGTTTCTGCAATTGTTTCAACAATTGTTCAATTGTTTCTGCAATTGTTTCAACAATTGTTCAATTGTTTCTGCAATTGTTTCAACAATTG
>BGPT01002405.1:11847-31003 GCA_003297045.1 Symbiodinium sp. clade C Y103 | reverse complement strand
TTCACGGTTTTCTCAGTTTTGCCAGTCTTTAGGGGTTTCGTCTGTGCTTTGTTGCATCAGCGGCAGTTCGAACACTTATATTTTCAGCTGGCACATGTGAGCCGACAAGAGCCAAGCAACCTATGCCTTCTTCCCTCCCCTGCATTTTGAGCGGCTCTAGTCACTTGCTTACTTACTGTGACTTTGCCAGTGCTCTGCCATGAACTGGCTTTGGGTTGTTATAGTCATCTTGTGGTGTTTAATCTTGGTCCTTTGCTGGATCAACATCGTGATTTGCCTGTACGAGCTTTGGAGGCCGCGAGACCNAGATCGACGGTTAGCGACCTTTGGTCTGGTTCTTACTGCGGTGCAGCTGCTTGTCCCACTACAAGCCCATGTGGCCATGTCACAGGCCATGTCAATGTCGTATTCGTTGCATGCCTGAAACAGGGCTCTGCCCATGTTACGAAAAACACCGCGTAATGCGGGCCCCAATAAAACAACATTCAGTGCGTGTGGCAAGACTAGTCACGCCAAACCACAGAGCTGTGACCGCAAGAGGGCACTTGATGCGCGTGGCAAGAAAAGCGAAGCCACACCAAGTGAAATTGACCACAAAACAGCATTCAGCACACATGGCAAAAGGAAGAATGATGCCAAGCCAAGGGAAGTTGACCACAAAACAGCGCTTGGCGCGTGTGCCAGAGCAAGGANGAATGATGCCAAGCCAAGGGAAGTTGACCACAAAACAGCGCTTGGCGCGTGTGCCAGAGCAAGGAAACCATGGTGTGTCCCGCAACACACAGCTGAGGCGCAAAGGAGGCTGGGAGGCGTACCAGTTCGGCCTCTTCCAATCTGCTAGCTGCTGCTGCTTAGCTTGCACAGACGGCTTTTAGCCTGGTTCCAACCAAGACTAGTTGAGCCACATTTTCAGCAGCTGGCGGTCTCTGACCAGGTGTCTGCACCCATAGCTTNNNNGTTTAGCTGTGTGAGACAGACGCCTGTGTGAAAAAAGAGCGCACTCAGGGCCGGGGCAGAAAGGTGTCCAGGGGGTAGATAGAGTAGGGTTCGGAATGACTAGGGTAGATCCATGCTAACTTAAAAAAATTATACCAACAAATAAAACAAATATAGCCAACCAGTTTCAACAAGTTTGGACAATTTTTGAAACCATTTTAGACTGTAGATAATGCCACAGAATCGTTGAAACAAGTTTACGCAAGTTTGAACAATTGTTGAAACAATTTCTAAACAATTTGAAACAATTGTTGAAACAATTTTAAACAATTGTGAACAATTTTAAACAATTGTTGAAACAATTTCAAACAATTGTTGAAACAATTTCAAACAATTTTAAACAATTGTTGAAACAATTTCAAACAATTTTAAACAATTGTTGAAACAATTTCAAACAATTTTAAACAATTGTTGAAAAAAATTAAACAATTATAAACAATACAATTATAAACAATTGTTGAAACAATTTTAAACAATTATAAACAATTTTAGGGTTTCGGAAATGGTCCCGGACTACCAAGCCTTTTGAAAACACTCAATTTATGGCATTGGATTCGCCCCACAAGTCACCACCCCGACCACCCCTCTGTTTGTGTGGCCCGGCTGTTCACAAAAATCAAGGTACGCCTCAGAAAATTCGCCAGGGTTTGAGGGCGGCTGGAAAGTGGTTATGTGACAGTTATGTGTGTGTGTGTGTTGATATCCGTTTATATATGCATGCATGTATACATATATGTCATAGAATATGCATGAATATGCAATATCAAAACATGATTAATATATACCGTGTTTAACCGTATGTAATATGTATATACAATACAATTCAATATTTTTGATACATGAAAAATCATATGATACACTATTATATATTGTGTTTCAATAGATGGAATCATTAAATCATCGGAGTCATTTTGTTGTCATGTTTGCTTCTAAATTATTCCATTTTAGGAGGACTGAACCCGTTTGAGTCATGGCCCCTGGGGGAAAAAGCAAAGGCATCAGCATCAGCCCTTCAATGTCGACAGATCCCATTCCAAATCGGCTTCTGTTTTGGTACGGCTCAGATTGCCAGCACTGAAATAGATTGACAGGAATCATTTCCCGGGAACCCCTGCACTTTTTGAAGCAAACCCACCGTTTCCTGCCCACGTTTAAACAAATCCATCACTATGGTTGGGAAACCCTGAGCAGCTTCTTGGTTCCAAACTTAGTAGGGATATATAGATACCATTGGATTCATTTGGATTCCCATAGCTCCAAACCAGCTCCCTCCCAACCACCTGATGGTTAAATGCAAAGAGAAACATGCAAGAACGCATTTTTGTGGAGAACCCATGGTTTCTTGCATTTCCCCATCCCCCACACAAAAGGAACAACACATGAGCCATCAAAAATAACACTATCCCATCTCGTTTTACTAGCTGGTTGATAGATTTCCCTACTATTCTATATGGGTTCTCATAATCCACAAAACAATAGCTAGCATAAGTCCAGACAAATGACCAATAAACCAGGGTATGACTTAAATGGCTTACCAAAAAAAAAACACAAACACACACACACAGAGTTCCCAGCTGGCATGGCGTCCGCCGCAGCAGCTCGACTAAATCCTCTACCCGCCGATGCCAGTCGTCGCCTCGGGTTGTTGAGAGCATTAAGCTACAAGATGGTGCCCTTTAGTTACCCTCCGACAATCAAAGACAGCAACTGAAAATCCCCTATAAATGGAAGTTGTCATGGCAAATTTATCGAAATTTGCCATTGCCACGTTTGATAGAACTGATGTCTCATATATACCGATATAGTTGATATTACTAGAGTACTTAACCAGGATTTATATGGATTTATGTTGACTAATATACTATGTTGCTATGCCATAGTTGGTTGGGTTATACACCAACTTTGCGAACTGCAGCACGACCTTTCAGCAATATGCCGATTGCACATCCGGCCAACTGCTACGTGGTTTCAAGTCATCTAAGAAACATTCACCCCAGAAAATGGTTGTAAAAAGCTGTTTGAAATCACTAACGAGTCAATCCTAGATACCGTGCGATAGCCTGCAAAACATGGTTGAGCTGCTTAGTCAATATTCCATAATATTCCCACTACCTCCCAGGGTCGACCCAGATATGCAGCAAACTATGGACAGGACCAAACATATCCACAAGCTCAACTACCCAAAATTCAGCTGCAAGAACTTACCGAATCTGGTGGTGGCAGTGGTGACGTACCCCCTGATCCGAATGAGATAGTTGAGGTGGTCCTTCGTGGAAAAGCCTAGCCATCTAAACAGTGAGTGAATCAGTGAAGCAACTCTGGACAAACTGAGGGATCTTCCAAATCATCCAGTTGAAGGTTTGCAACAATATTCTACAACCCCCGGTCAACTGTAGATTACTAATGATTAATAGCTACCACAAAGCCTAGGAATCCCCAGCAGCTATAGATGTAATGCAGTGGCTACCCCAGCCAAGGGCACGGGTCTTCCATGGATCTCTCTGCAGCTCCCTTTGTATCCCAAGCCGTCAAGACCCAGTTATGCTTGTGCTGAGTCATTATGTGATCCTCGCAGTGTGCAGAGGGATTGAAATGTGCTTTAATTCGGGAAGGATTTCATTGAATCCACTTTTTTGCTCTTTGATAGTTACATTCACGCGTTCATCCTAACTTTGTCTCACTGTGCTTGTACCGGTTGGTACGCCATCATCTGCCCTTGGTCATAGACATACTGTTGCTGCATGGCCGTCACAGGTTCGTACATCATGTACTCTCCTCCCTGCGGCAGTCCAGCATAGGATTGAGCCATGGCCATGGGCAGCGGCTGAAGCATCTGTGGCGCATAGGCCATTGAGGCAACGGACGCTCCGGGAATGGCCTGGGAAGTGCCCGGATAGACCAACTGAGGAGGCTCCACCAATGGCGCAGTGGATGCAACGGTAGGTACTTCTACCTGATCCTCCTCCTGGCTAAGTCCAGTTTGAGGATGGGTGGAGCAATGGTGATGATCCAAACGGGTGAGTCGTTTGCATTGAACTTGTTATCTTGTCGAACTTGATTTAACTAACCATTCATCTTTGGTGGTAACTTGTGGCAATTTTTTGAACCTCTGCGCCAAAACCAGTTTCACACAAACCTGCGTAGAAGAGCTTGGGAGTGGCTGCCCGTGAGTTTAGTCCAAAGAATATTCGCTCTCAATTCAGTTTCTCCAGGCAAGGGAGAGGGCGGAAAGGGCAGAACGGGCAATCTGGCTGGTGGTTGAGCCGCCATCCCAGAAATCATCACCCAGTTGCCCAGTCAGATTGGGGTTTGATCATGTCATTACAATCAAACATCCTGCATACTTCTTTGAAATAGTCTTGAAACGAAACAAATCTTAGCGCACACTCCGACTGCTCCCCCCCCAGAAAACACACCCTTCCCCAGCGCAGCAAGGGCTCCTCACGCTTCAGGCCACGCTTGGTCTTCTTCTTCTTGCCGGGCAGCATGAAGAAGGCACCCGCGGCTACCACCGCCGCCCCCACACCACCAGCAATGGCCAAGTTGGTGGCGCTGCTGTTCGATGGGGTGGCAACCTGGGAGATGATCATGGATGGGTTTTAAGCGAAAAATCTGAGCCGGAAACCATCTCTCGGTAATGATAATGAATGATAATAATGTAAATATGAGCACGCACCACTGTAGAAGATGGAACATCCTACTCTATGCAATTGACGTATCTTCTCTGACAATATGTACATGCTTGCGCGCACATATGAATGTATTTGTATATAACTATAATATATATTTATATATCTATTTGATGCATAATTATATACACAGGGGTCAGTTGAACGCAAGTAGGAGCCGCTTCAAATTATAATTAGAACAGGCTGCAACATAACCAACTCTCTTTGCCAGGTTCCCCCCGCCCACAAGAGGAAAGGGAAAACTCCCCGGAAATGCCAACATCGAACCACCTAAGAAGTTGTGTCAATGCTTGTGATTTGTCTGATACTATGCATGATCTATAAGTTGACAATATGGGTTTGTCTGAAAATAGTGTACCCCTAAACCCAATGGTGAATCATCATTTTCCCTATTAAAATGGTTATAATTGAAGGTATAACCCATTTCCAGACACACCCAATATAATGTTGCAGCTCACCTGTGTACAATGTTGGCTCATAACCCCAGTCGTTGTTGTGCGTGCCGAGCTAACGAAGTGGAAATGTCTACACCATGTATATGTATATAGTCATATAGGGGAAAACTATATATTCGGTATACAATTATAATCAATTATATACATTTAATATACGTTTTATTTTTTGCATTTCTAGGCCAACTCTACTTTTTCCCACTCTCCAAAATTCGCCCAGCAACCAAAGTCTTGCCCCCTTCTCCACTCTTAAAGACCGCACCTCGGATCGTTTCACTTTGTTGATCTGCAAAGTGCGTTTCACTTTTTCAGGCATGAATGTAATATAATGTAATATTATAATGCAATGCCAAACCCATTCTTCATCACAAAGAGGCTATATCTCTAAGTAGCTGCCATCCAGCCAGTTGGCCCAAAAAGTATAGTTGATTCGGAATCTATATGGTAATCTAACCTGGCAATGGAATGGCATGGGAAATCTGCGATGAATAGCTGACCTCAGAGAATCCGCAAGTTGTAAGGTTCAAACCACCAGTCTGCTGAGATCTCCGTTCTTGGAGCTTGAGATCTTGGTTATTTTCTGAGATTCAAGCCATTGAACATGTGTGAAGATGCAACCTTTAAACTTGCAATCTGAAAAACGGCACATTCATCTTTCAAAACATTTGAAAACACTGTTTTGAGGTAGGATCCAGCTGAGTTTTGGGTGTCGTCAGGTACGCTAACAGGCCTTAGAGTGTTTTTGGTCAAAGCAGCCAATGTCAAGGGGTCATCTCAAAAGGGTTTTCATGGAATGCCCCAAAATGGATGGTTTATTGGATGATTTGGTACCCCCATTCTAGGAAACACCGAAAAATGTTTCAAAATGCCCATGTTGAACTGTTCCCAACCCCCCGCGACGCCTGGCACGTCGTGCCCTGCATTGGCCACGCCATAACTATGCGCTGCGGCTGCAGGAATGCCATAGCCACGCAAACCGGCCTTGCCATCGCTAGCTGCGGCTCCTCGCGGCACTCTGAGACACCAGAGACGTGTTCAAAACCATGGGAAAATAATCTTAAAATGGTTATTAACACTAATTGAGTATTATGTTAGCGTCAATCATCTATAGATGAAGTGCTGGTTTCATGGGTTTAATCAACACCTTTCATGAACACTAATTCAGTAGTATGTAA
This sequence comes from Symbiodinium sp. clade C Y103, assembly GCA_003297045.1. NCBI lineage: Eukaryota > Dinophyceae > Suessiales > Symbiodiniaceae > Cladocopium > Cladocopium sp. clade C. Next base: position 24,691 of record BGPT01002405.1, on the reverse strand, counting down.
CTGTTTTACCATCACACGGTTTTCCATAGTGGTGTTGGGGTTTAATAGGGTCAACTAGAGAGTCGAAGGTTGTTACCGTGGGCTGTTGGCGAATCTTAGATATCCTGCCAAATGTTAGCGTGCCTTTTGCTGGACAAAGGTGGGGTACAGTAGTCTATATTGTAATTTGTAGCCTAAAGTTATTCATGGATATTCATGGGAGATGCCCTCCAGTAGATTCGCATGCAGTAGATATGGAAGACACATGGCGGTTCCCATGGAGAATTATGTATGTGAATTTTACTAGAGGGACAATGGGACGTTAATGGACAGCCATTATCGTAAACAGTGAATGGAATATTGGCCCGGTTCATTGACTGTTCATGGCAGTTAATTGACATGGCTGTCTATTAGAATGAACATGAACAAAAGTCTTCTGCATGGTTGTGTATCATGGGATCATCCTAGAAACAAATACAAACAAATGGACCATCATGACCAATATACTAGTCTGAAGTCAACCTTTTTTCACTGAAGACCTCATACGAGTATGTCTCATTCCTGCCAAAGTTTGTCATGGGGTCATGTCACCCTGTTACTTTGGCACATTCTGGCACTCACATTCCCCACAACATGAACAGAAAATAGAACAGTAATGATATAACCATTGAGGATCTAATGAATCCAGATCTACATACCCTTATATAGTTATAATTATATATATTTAAGAGTTATTTAATTCAACCAAATCAAACAAACGCGTGCTGCCAGAAAATGCTTCGCCTAGAGTCCTAGAGATTTGACCCCAGCCACATGCCCTGACCCCCTCTCCTGACGCCGGTAGCACAGCAGCAGGTTGTTCCGTTACGACCGCTGCTTCGCAAGCCTTGGGGCCGCTGTGGGCCTTGACATCGGCCACTTCCTTCAGCTGCGCGGTGGCTGGGAAAAGCCAGCAGGCACCGACCGGTATGGAATCCTCCTTGAAGCTGAAGCTGTGGCACAAGGGGCCCTCCTGACACTTCTTCCTGGAAGATTGTGAAGGTGTTTCAGGGGGAAAAGATGGGAAAAGTGCATCTGAGTGTGGTGGGGATAGGGAATGGATGATGAGATATCTTGAGAGGACTGTCCCAGTGATGATAGAGTGATGATGGCAATCCGTGACAATCTTTGGAACATGTGTCAGCGCACGCTTAAACAAAGAACAAACAAGCTTAGGGCAAAGGCTTTGATGCTGACTCGATCGGACTTGTCTGCTCATTGCTCTCAAGACATGGTGAGATTCTGCCATGAAGTAGGACATGACCATGAGGTTGGCTTATAATTACTCGTTGAGGTGACGATATTCTTTGCAATCCAACGAATAGCTGCAAGTGCAAATTGTTCCGATGATGCACTGTGTGTGCAAGTGGCAGTCAGAAAATGCTTCCGGCTTGTCCCCGGTCCCCTTATCACATACTACCACTATCTACCATTGACACCGAGACGAATTGGTCCAAGGGACATGCAAACCAACCTGCAGCGAAATTATGTCCAACAACCCCACCAACAACTGCCTAATCCGAAATCATGAAAGGAAAGCAGCACAGGTTGCACAAATCAACATTTTGATCATCTGACTAGTGTTCAAAACCCCTGTTGATTGAATAAAAAAGGTGATTATACTAAAATTATACTATCCAAATAATCGAAATCTATCCAATATATTGCGGATGATCCTAATCCATTCTGGGAATCTCTATTTAGCAAACAGGTACTCTCCGCTACTGAAACGCAGCAATGGAACCCTCCCATTGAGTTCGATTGTTTTTTTAGCTATACACTTGAGGGATTCTCCAGCTAGCCACGTTTGAGGACACCGGAGGGTATATCCCATTAAATCCCCATTCAATCCCATTCAATCCCTGATGTTGATGGTCAAATACCCATTGAATCCACTGATATCTCATTAAAATCCTGGTAAATCCCAGTATATCATGGCATCTGAATGGCGAGCTTCTGGCAAGCAGTCCAGCTCTGGACATAAATCGCTGGGGCTGGGAGCATCGGGTCCTGAGATCACCACCTGCCCTGGATCTGCAACAGTCTGACTTCCATATAAACTCCAAATGTGCATAAATGCATGTATCAATGGATTGGTTAATGGGAAAATTTACCGGACACCATGGATTGTCTCATCAAATATAGGGGTTTCCGGTTGCAATTTTCCCATTAACCAATCCAGTGAATGTAATAGATCGTCATATATCATCATATCATAATCTTCAAACATGTTCATTTCCACGGAGTCCGGATGGGTTTTTCAATGGTTTTCTGGCCCGATGGCTGGAAAACTCCGACCCGTTCAGAATTCGAATTGGAAAATGCATGGAGCCCCCTGGTGAATGCATGGTCTTCTCTATCTTCAAACAAGCCCAGTATCCAAAAATGGGGCACTAAAAACTAGAAACCTTGTATATAATTACATGTAATTACTAGTCTAGAAAAAGAAGAAACACAAATTTGGGGCCCACCCTTGGTTCCCCCAGCTGCTCCTGTGTCAGCATGGCATCCTTGACACACGTCGATGCTACAGCGACCGCCAGGGCCGCCGCAATCAGCCAGCGAAGCATCATCGACGCCCGAACACCACGGGGATGAGTTGAAGAGTCTTCAAACTGCGGCCAGAAGATGACATCGTCCCATAGCAAAGGCGGTAAAAGATTGCACACCCAACATTGAAGAGCTGATGTTTTGAATATGCAAGAATCAACTATGGTTTATTCATAGTTCTACCATGTTTTGCTATAATTAGGTGTGAAACTCCTGCAAGAGAAGATGAAATTGGAGCAGCTTCCAAGTTCCAAGGATGAGGAAGCATCCCACCACTGAGTTGCTGACTGCCTTCCAGCCACCTCACATTCTCCACTCCAATGCCGGAGGGCCTTCCAGCAAAGATACCCTGCAACACCATGGTGCTTTGTGTTTTGGCCACCTCCCACATGAGTGTCCCAAATAAAACAGAAGGATGTAGGATGTAGGATAATATGTATTAATATGTTGTAATTCAACATAATTCATCAGAAATCAAGCAGTGTGCAAGAGGTGCAAGTCACCAGGGCTGCTAGGAACCCAGGCAGACCATGGAAATACTTGGTTTCGACCACCTGTGCTGTGCCAAAGCGCTCGATCCTGGCAGATCCCAGGTGGGGCCAGGAGGGAACTAAGTAAGCGCAGTTGCCGCCGCCACCACCACCATCATCATCACCATCATATACCATCACCATCACCATCATCATCATCATCATCATCATCATCATCATCACCACGCTCATCATCATCATCATCATCATCATCATCATCATCACCATCATCATCATCATCATCATCATCATCATCATCATCACCATCACCATCACCATCACCATCATCATCATCATCATCATCATCATCATCATCATCTTCATCATCATCATCATCATCATCATCATCATCATCATCACCATCAAGCCGAAGCAAGCGGAAAGAAACGGGCAAAAACAAGAGGAAACACGAGGAAACAAGTAGAAACAAAAAGCAAAGTGGCTGTGAATGTTGCCCGAACAATTCGTTTAATGTTGTCATTGTTTCGCTGAATGCTGCTTGTTGTTCGTGTTGGCAATGGTTCGCAGTCTCTGAAGGCAGAGCTCAGAGCAGTCCCTTTTTTACTGCCCACTGATGGCGGTTTTTTGGACCGCGATGTCTGCACAACCTTCACAGGCCACGTCCCATTCTTTTCACAACTTGATCGCGGGAATCTAAAACACACAAGTCACAAAAGTGATTCACACCAGCCAGCACAGAAGTGCCAAACAATCAGGCAGCTTGAGGACAGACCTGCACCACCGGAACGATCGGCCCGTGAAAGTTTTCAAGGCTTCGCTGGACCAGCGCATCAAGGTGGTGGTCGCCCGTGGGAACACAACTCGGATGCCTGATCTGTTGAGGGTCTGAGGTGGTTCCAACATGTTCCAACTCTGAAGTAGCAAACCAAACCAAGAACAAACTTGCCAGACTTGATTGAACAGTTTGGAACTGGGCAGACCAACCTCCGAATTTTTGCTTCGAACTACTCTATCTACGCGCGACTTTCTTGTGGTTCAGAGCTCGTCATGGGCGCAAAGCTCATAGTCAGGCCTCTTCTTTGTCCTCAACGGCACTGGTAAACCTGCTACTGGCATCATCCAACAATCACTGGATAGTAGCTGGACCATCCCATAATCTCATATCCCATTCTCCCAATATATCCAATGTTGAATTAGAAGAATATCCCATCAATATCCATTATATAATTGTATCTAATCATATCATATCCCAGTATCCCAATATTGAATGAGTAGAACGTGGAAACCCCATGGCCGACCGTGCAACAACATCGCTTGAAAAAGATCCCTGAGCCGCTGGCTGCTTTGTGAAGAGGTACACATAGGTAGTGCACCTGGTCGTCCCAGTGTCCAAGTAATTTCTGATCAAAGTCATGGGAAAAGCATGATCTTCATGGGAAATAATGCGTCATTTATGGCCAAGTAGCTTAAAATTCCTACTTGATGAGGTGACCCTTTAGATACCTCGATGCTGTGAGCTGCAACCATAGCTATGGCTGCCCAATGTTACTGTCTGCGGGGTACCCAAAGCCATACCCCCCCCCAAAAAAAAAATGGGTGTACAGTGTACTGTTTACTTTTTACCGCACTAATGATGCTGATGCATGGCTGCCCTGGAAAGCCCCTTATCTGCCCTTACCCTTCAAACAAACCATTGTTTTAGATAGTATTTGATTTGCATGTCAAGTGCTACTTACCGCAATCCATGCACTGCATTGGCTTGGGTCAGGGTGATCGGTGAGGTACAGCACTGTAAGTTACACCAATTGATGATGGATGCTGTTTGATGGTATTCAACTATCTACGTTCTACACTGACAGTGTTTTTGATATCAGTTGGATCAGTACATATTAAACATGGCACACTACTTGATGCTGCATTGTTTTTGGCTGGTAATCAACTATATACTCTCCCATATCCTTGAGTAATCAACTGTATCCTACGCCAGTCACTTCGCTTCCCCGCCGGACACGCCAACAAAATTCGGTCTGGCAATGGCTGAGGACGGGACAGGGCCACGCGAATGAAGCACGCGGTAAGGATGGCATGAAAGAACCTGTGGCGTCAGGTCAGCTTCCGGTCCATCGACTTGAACCGTGGCAGAGGTTGGCAAACTTGGAAATGGGAATTGAATAAGATTCGATGGGATTTCATGGGATTGAATGGGGATATGAGATCATAAGAGTAGGGACATGGGATTTAGTGGGGATAGAATTAGATAAGAGAAGGGACATTAATTATGATGATAGTGATGGAAATTATGATGATCATTTTGAAAATAATCATGGAACCATAAATGGTGCACCCGTCAGTAACCAAACATGGCTAGCTGCGACCTGAGAAATCCCCGAACCAAATGGAGGTTTTATAGTGAAATCATCGAACTCAATGGGGATTTTCCATTGCGATGTTGGACTACCGGACAGTCGAAGGGATGGTTTATTGCACACCAAAAGCCATGGTTTCCTGTCGGGCTTGTGCCCCTAAACAAAGAATTTACAACAAAATCCATGATACAATCAACATAAGGAAAGAAAAGAAAAGGAAAGAAAGAACGGGTTCATTCTACGATCAAGTGTGAGAAGGCTTCCTCAACAAAAGCAGCACAAGCTCCAAAACAAATCGCCCTTCCAACGCAACAGAGCCAGGGTGCGTATGATCGCCATCCTGGTCGAACTCTCGATACCCTCAGCAGGCCAGTCACATGGAGGGCCCCATACCCCCCTGCATAAACGACCAGCACTTGGATGTTCCCAAGCAACAACTGGGACTGCCAACCCCAATGGGAGTAGTAAGTAATGAGGGCTCAGCAAAAAGTGCATGGAAAGTGAGTGGTGAAATCTCCGGTTGAACAGTACAGAATGTCAACAAACATCTTGAGGTGGTCAAAATCCATCAAAATCCACCATCAATTGGGATTGTCCTTATTTTCCATATTAATGGAAACTTTTTGGGGCTGCAGTTCTGGTTGTGAGTGGATATACATGGATATAATATGCGTTTACATATTATGGGTATATATATATACTATATTGTATTATATTAAAAAAAATGTAGTGGCTATATCCTAACTCATGGCGATTAGAATCCCATAGTTGTACTCATTGTTTTCACCCCAACTGCAACCCCATGTTTGTAATTCCAGTGTATCCCCATGATATTTCCTTTAAAAATCCATTTGTGATTCATTTAACCACCATTCTTGACCCATTTTGGACGGTTAGATCCGACCCCGTCGAGTCGGAACTCATCTTCCGAGTTGCTGTCTCTGGTCACTCGGCCCCAGAAGGCGGTAAAGACTACGGCCGAGCCCAATCTGATGAGGAGCGGTCAATGAGTTGGGCGGAAAGGGAATCATTTTAGGACATCTATCATGTTTTGTGTATCTTTTTCTGGGGGGCATCATCCAAGGTTTCTCTTTCTGTAGGTTTGTACTGAATTATGGTGTCCCAACCGGAGAAAAGATTGAGTTCATGGCCAACAAAGCATGATTGCTTTGTTGAGCGGTATGTTATATCATGCTCCTGTTCAATCAGGATACGGTTGCGTATGATTTGAGAGGGGGATTTCCATGGATTTCCAATCAGCCATCAAGCAGCTACTATCAGCAATTCCAACTGCCAGAGTTTCATGAGCTGGTACACGTTTGGGGGTGGGAGGCATTACTTGCTAAATAGATCTATAGATAGGATATACCTCAGCCACATTCCCAACCCAGGCCTGTCCCCAGTTTTCACATCGCCATCTCTTGCTCCCAGTTGTCCGTAAACGTGCGATTCGTTTTAATATTTTGATATCTGTTGTCCATGTCATAGCTTAGAAGTGATCCAATTCTGGGCAAACAATTCACAAAATTAAAAAGACACGAACCAGAGGACGGTGTGTAAATGTGTGTAATCATAGTTATATTATATAAGTGATGTTAGGTGATCAAATATCATCAAATATGATCACATTATCTATAGCCATAGCAAGCCATAGCCATGTCGATGATGTCCAATGCGAGCAATCATCAACATGGTGGGGTCAATGTGGGGTCGCCACAGGAACTCATTCGCCAAGCAGCGTGAGTCCAGCGAAGTGGGCAGCACTTTCATCCACATAGCAAGCACCCGTCACCAGGAGGTAGACCTGCCCACTGGCCGTCTCTCAAAATGTTCATCATTTGCCCCAGAAGAATGGCAATTTTTGCTGGTGAATACCCCATTTCTAAACAAACCCAACAAGTCAAGGACCACACTGTGTGGTTCCGCTTGTTCAAGCGGACTGCAAACTAAGAAGGGGATGTCGAGGGTACGGGTCCAAGTGGCCAACTGTCATTTTTAGTGTGGGTCTGGGTCAATCCTTGCACTTGCTGAATAGAACAAACTATATACTCCATGTTTTGGGCTTATTGCATCTCTGGGATGCGCAAACAAGACCCACTGTCAGCGCCCTTCTTTATCCAGTTTGTCCAAACTCAGATGAACATGCAGCGTTTCTTCCCTCATATCGTTTGCACAAGTTAATATAACAAATCTATCAGAAATCTATCAGAAATCACAAGAACTCTCGGGTTTCCAAGGGATGACATCCCTTGGGATCTCAAGTGCCGGCGCCTGTGGACCCAGTGCAAAGGCCTCCAACCACGTTGAGAACATCCAGCCTGGGGGCTGATATGGGCTGATTAGCCACCATATTTCTGTTTGGCCCCAGAAAATCTGCTGAATTGTAAGGATGGAATAAATGTCTGGCCTTTGGATGTGTTTTTTCGAGTTTGAAGTCTTCTTTAACTTCTTCGGCTTTTTGGTAACCAAGAAAAATCCGACTTATACACTAGCGTCATGGTGTTCCCCAGTTCCCCCCTCCCCCCAAAAAAAAAAACATGGTGCCAAAAATGCCAGCAAATAATACTGGCCAAATGCCAACTGAAATGCAGTCAAAAGGCTGAGGTCAGCCCAGTAGTCGTCATGTCCAGTGCTCTTCGTAAAGTACCTTCAGCGCATGGGCCACAGGAAGCTTTCGGGGCTTCATTTGGATATATTTGAATCATTTATCTATACATATTTATCTACAAATATTTGGTGGGGATCTTCCCTTATAAGCCTTGACATAGGCCTTCTATATGGTAGGTACCTCCAATTTGGGGCCCTGAAATGGCCATCGAATGCCATGGCTTCGTGGCTTGGAAAGCTACCCCAATTCTCAGGACTCGTAAGCCAAGCTGCGCCAGCACAGCCGAAACTCCGCCTCAGCTGCGAGCCAACCAATCATCCGATGGTGGAGGGGTGTTGGGGGAGATCTGGGTCTGTCTGGTTCGTGGGCCCTCTGGAAGTCACTTAGAGTCGATATCTATATAGGCCACAGATACCTGTAGATGTCAGTAAGGATCTTATTTAAGGATGTTTAGGATCATCATCCCAACCAACAAGGATGGAAACAACTGCGAAACCACAAGCCAGAAATACTAGGAGAGTGCATCATCCCAAAAGTGCAGGAAAACACCAATTGCCATATGCTCTCATTGGCAATTTGCTTCATCAAATTTGAGACAATGTGCAACCCATGGCACCCGTTTTGGTACCATATGAAACCAACTGAAAATAACATAAACATACATCAATGCCAGAGATGGATCAAAACTTTCTTAAATTATAATAGTCTTAGCATATTTTGAGGAATAACCATCCAGCTATACCAGCTGTCCAGCCACACATGGCGATGACTTGGCTCCATCGTTCGATGCCCTGCCCCACGTCCTGAGAGCCAGGGATTTTCGGCCGGTGCCTGTTGTGGCAAGGCCTCAATAAACATGTTTCATTTGGGAGCTGTTGGGGGAGATTCTGGTTGAATTTTTGAGGACATTTCATTTTGGCATCTTTGGATGCAGTTCATGACGTCTATATGTACATATTTATGTATGTACATATTTATATATATATATATATTATAATGCATTTATGGATAAAACCTGCACTCCATGGCAATGGCATCCACATCAATGCTCTTACCCCCCTGAAATTCAACAGCAATAAAGAAATTGGAGACTGCCATGAGATGGCTTTCATGTATGAAATCTCAAGCATGTTCAGCCTTCAAGTTCAACTCCAGAAAATGGTGGCGGAACATGAGTGTTGAGGAAAAACCGCCATGTTGATGCCAATCGGTCAGTCCACTTGCATTTTTTCACAGGGTCCGTTTGGGGGGCAGGAACTACTTCGCCCATTGGGATCATCCCAGCAGGGGGCGGTCCTGGCTACTGCGAACAGCTGTGAGACGCATCACCTGGACGTTGAGTCGTGAAGACCATCCCCAGAGCCCAAAAAAAACATCGGGCGGTTGGCAATGCATGCAACCAATCATATCAATTCAGGCTTTGTTAAGGGGGTACTGTAAATCTAAGTCACTTGACGTTTGTAGTTGTCTGCCTGATCTAGCTTCAGAACTCATCCCGACTAGAACCAAGAGCAAGGGTAACAAAAAATCAGACAAGGAGGTGGTCAACCTGTAAACAAATGGTGGCAGGGCCACCAATCCCAATCATTCCAGTCAATTTCACTTCATCATCCCAAGGATGGAACACAAGTGTATATATATAATATATGTATATATATATACCTCAAACCACCAATTACAGTACGTAATCACATGAATTTTCCTCGGGAAATCATGGGCTTTAAACATCTATGTTAGTCCTACCCCAGGGTATCATCCGCTTTGACCTTAGCCAATCCCACAACTGGACAACTGGCTGCCTGAAAGACCACGATGGCCACGCCCAGCAATTCCAGCCCTTGGTACAGGTAGACATCGCCAGTGTTGTCCTGTGCGCACGCTTCACTGGACAGGGCCCTGGTGAACAGCGAAGACGAAGTTGGTTGAGTTGGCTTGCAACTCATATAACTCGGGTTTTTGATTTAGTATGGTGTAGTTGAATGTAGGTTGTTTTTTGCGTTGTGTGGCCGAACAAATCCAACTGCATTCAATGGGTGTACAACTATCTTGGTTCCATTCCGTCTATCCGCGTCACTGATCAAAAAGGTCCTTCAAGCACTAAAGGATGGCCATCCTCCATTCGATTGATGCACCACATTGGTCGTTTTTGGTGTGAAGCGAATATGAATACATATGAAAACTGTCCAACTCTTGATATTCTTGGAGTGACGAATTTTGAGCCATGTCCATGTCTATTTGGGTATCTCTCGCATTTGGGCACCCAGGAAACCTGATGGCTTATCATCATGTTTGCCACTGAAAGTTGCAATTTTGGTTACGGTACCCTCCCCGTTTCGAAACAAACCCAAGTATGTTCTACCGACTCCCTGCTAATCTATCCTGGCTAGAAAAATGCCCCATACATAGAAGTATGTAGAAATGTGTATGTAGTGCTTTCCTCTATCATCCCATCAAAAATTGGGATATCAATTGTGGATTTTTTAGCGATTGAAACCCATCGAAAACGATCAAAACCCATTACAATCCATTGAAATTTGTTTTAATAGAAATGATATCCATTGTAATGTTTGAAATCCTTCCCAGCATATCCTTGAAACCCATTACAATCATCGAATCCCAATTCATGATATGACGAACCATAGCTTCACCATCCCGGAAATCATCTTGCCTCTGGGATATAGCCTTCGCCCCAAACAGTGGTCGAAATGCGCGTCACGTGCGCAATGATAAAGGCCTTGATCCATGGATGCTTCACAGGGGTGACTCAAATGCAACAAAAATCAAAACTATGGTTTTCCCCCATGACATAGACCTCCATGAAGATGACATGACATCAACCGAGTATCGTGGGGAATCTCTGCCCAACAGCCATCTCAGTGAGATGTCGAAACAAGGCCCTGGCCCAAAGTGTCTTCTCACTGAGGCCCTGTTCAGCAATGACGGTCGAACAAAAATCCGGGAGTTCCAACAGCTTTCCCAATGGCGGGTTAACCGACAGGAAAACGAAAAGAATCTTCAGCGCATCCTGTGATACGGGCCTCGGCTCCACAAATACGCCACAAGGATAGTCACATGGAATCCCTTCCTCCTGATATTTACCTACCTCCCAAACGAACCCCTGGTTCGGTGTTGTCTCTCTATTCATCTTGAGGTGGCAAAAAAGTGGTGCTCAATCCGAGGGGGATGGAAGAATTGGCCCCTGTGATCCTTCACGTAATCTATTTAAAGTAATTTAGATATATCATGATATATTAGATATATCATGATATATCACATGGCTATACAGGGCTCATTTGCATTACACACTGTCCTCTATCTCCTTGGGTTTTTCTAGGCATTGGCAAACATTCTACTCCAAGCAACATCCAAGTAGAGAGTGTTCATCAAGTATATGAATAACTCATTGTATCCCCATTCTACCCAGTGTGTTGGCGAAATCCCCGGTCGCACCTCTGCCGCACTGCTGGTGGTATCCATGGCCAACATCGCAAAACCCAGGACCTGCAGACCTTGTGGGTTGGGATTCAACAAATGGTGGGTTCAGCCATGTTGAGCCAGCCTTCCCCAGAGAATGTGAATGCTATTGTTTCACTGGAAAATCATGATGGAAAATGTGGCCTACTCATGAGGTCATGATGAATAATGGGAGAAAAATCGATAGTAATGGAATATGTCATGGGATGATACTGCGATGTATAACCAACAATAAGACATTTAGGTTTGTCTGAAAACGGTGGATGATGGCCGTCTATTTATGGGCAGCTGGCTGGTACAGGGAAAAATGATGATTCACCAGTAGATTTTGGGTTGCCATATTTTGGGGCTCTTTGGAGCTGTCCTCGGATTTAGCACGCTTTCCAGGGGCATATTAACCAACAATTTTAGGGGAATAGAATATCGACATGATAATGGGATTCGCTACCAAGAATATGATTCGGTGGGCTGCCCACAATTTTTTATATACAGCCCTATACCTTCCACCTCCAGACTCCAGACATAGGTGGTTTTACCCAATGCACCAGAAAGGGACGGAGGAATCATGCAAGACCATGGCACAATTATTGTGGCGAAAACAAGCAGCCACAGGTAGAATGGAGCGTAGAGATTAGTAGCACGGTACTTAATTCGTGACATTTGTTTTCTCACACTCACTTGGTACCTACCTTTTGGGTACAAGAAAAACGTTTATAGCAACTTTAAAACCATCATGAGTCTCACATTTCGGAGCCATGTTTCCCTATGGTAAACTAACATAGCTATGGAATTTGTCCATTTATTGATTTACCTTCCAAATTTGGTGATTTTCGAGATGCCACAGCTGCCATAGCTATGTCACCGCAGGGTAGCCATGTCCCACCATCCCCACCTGCTGCTAAGGTCAGCCAGTAGTCATATGCTGCATTTGATGGAGCCTCTGCAGCCATGAGGCGAAAAAAAACCGTGGTAAACCCTGGCTGCCATCTGGCTATCATGACTGGGGGTGGTTTATTCATACATATTTATACCACAAAAATTGTGATGAATGGGGGATGTTAGAATTGTATAGAATTGTATAGAATTGGTGGGTCTACCGTCTGCCATATCATAGTGGTTCTAAATTTAGATGTCACCAAATTATTGGGGGATACGTGATAGATTACTGGCTGGTCGATGAATGTTGCAATTTCTGGAATGATGATGATGATGATGATGATGATGATGATGATGATGATGATGATGATGTCGATGATGTCGATGATGTCGATGATGTCGATGATGTCGATGATGTCGATGATGTCGATGATGTCGATGATGTCGATGATGTCGATGAT
>BGPT01002405.1:0-11704 GCA_003297045.1 Symbiodinium sp. clade C Y103 | reverse complement strand
TGATGTCGATGATGTCGATGATGTCGATGATGTCGATGATGTCGATGATGTCGATGATGTCGATGATGTCGATGATGTCGATGATGTCGATGATCTCGATGATCTCGATGATCTCGATGATGTCGATGATGTCGATGATGTCGATGATGTCGATGATCTCGATGATCTCGATGATGTCGATGATGTCGATGATGTCGATGATGTCGATGATCTCGATGATGTCGATGATGTCGATAATGTCGATGATGTCGATGATGTCGATGTTGTATAATTGGGACCTTTTATGGGGGAGAATGGGATATACAACCAACAAGCAGTAATTGTGACATTTGGCTTTGCCCCACAATTGGATCTACCACGCCAAGTATGCCCAAGTGGCAGTTCCAATTGGGAAAATTATGATATAATATTGGATTTTGGGGCGCCCTATTTTCGGACACACTGATATCACGGCAAACAATCATAGATCGAAAACAATTATATATTGTAAAAACATTGCTAAGTTACCAAATGATGGGCACAAGAGGACATGTAAGGCATATATGTAGCTGGCATACGCTCTAGGTAAACACTAGCCAACAGAAGTGGTATGGTTGGCTGTCTGGAATATGCCTGGAGAAACAGACAATGGAAAACTTAAACTGTTTCAATCTGAAAACCATGGGACCACAAAAGAGCCGATCGCATGTTGCATCATGCTGTTTTGCCAGCGGGAACTCCAACATTTAAGTCAAAGAGCAAGCTTTGAGCAGCAGTGGTGTTTTTAAGTCAGTGGATAGTGGGCACACCGCTGAAACACGGGAACCTGCCTTTAATGGATCCTAAATGGGGTCTATGGCCCAACCGTCGGCTCCGGGTGTCCCACCAGCAGTTTTTGAACCACCACCCGAACCTGCCTCGAGCTTGTAGTAAACAAGCCTCAGGATCACTGCTCATCACTACTCCGTCCTTCATTCGGGCTGAGTTGTCCTCTAGTGGTCCCAAATGTGCAGATTTCAAGCTGCAAACATCTAGTAACATCCCTTAGACACCCATGACTTTCCTCCAGACTGTAGAGGCAGCAAGCTGGCGGTTCTGTCCAACATCGACCCATGGTCCCATCATCACCCTGGGCAAAAACAACTCTTTGGAGATGACCACACAGTATATAAACCTAGGTGTGCCAGTAAGCCCCTCAGAATTGACACATCAACTGGTGTCACCATACTTTTCTAAACAATTCCAAATCCACCACTGCTTCACTGATTTGGGTGGTTTTTGGACTGGCAATGTCCCATTGTGAACAGCTCCAAGGGAAATCACCCAAGTCCCCAGGCAGCCGGCTTAAGCCTCCCAGGTCTGCCAAGGTACAAGCAGACAAGGGCGAAGCCACCGTACAAGATCTCCTTTTTTATCATGGCCTCCAGCTGGCCCTTCCCCCACAGCTGGGCCCCCCAGGATTTTTTTGGGTGGATCTTAACCATCTATTGTTGGGGGGTCATGGGAATCTATCGGATGGAATCTTCTCAATATATTAACTTTGAATTCCCACACTAGAGGTGGCCTGAAGAGGGGGGATGAAAGTATATCGAGCAACTTGAGGGGGAAGGGGGTGCGGGTTAATCCCAGGTAAACATTGGAGGCAAAGTTCCCTGTCAACCCTGACCGCATCAAAGTGCTCGCAGGCTCACATACAACTTTTTGCTCAAAATGATGATTGGCACCGACGGGATGTGTCTGCTCAAAACATTGCAGACTGGGCGCCCTTAACTCTGTGGTGATTCAAGGTTCGTCGCTCATGGCACAAACCATTGCCACGAGAATGAAGAGCAACCGCGCCATACCAACAGCAATCGAAGGTGCAAAATACGGGGCATAATGAAAAGGGTCTTTCATGTCGTGAATTTTCTGAATTCTTGCAATCCTCACCATTCTGGCGCGTATCTGGTGATTTATGGACAAAGTCCGCCAAGCTATAAGTTTACACTAGTTCAAGTTTCCCAACTCGATAGTGGAACTCTTGCCCAACTTTTTAATCAAAACAGAAAGCAACAGTAAGCAATGAGAAAATCCATCGGCAATCAAAAGAAACATGTTTAAACATGTTTACAATATCTACATATTATTATGACTATGTTTGACTCATGTATTCCGATGTTGCCATTCATTCATGGAAACGACTCGTTTGCATTACGAACCTTCCAGCAATCTGCACAAGTGGACAGCTCAATCCCCTCGGTGAGCTGCATTTCATCGGACGCAGAAGGAGCATTTACCAAAGAGATTCCTAAATCCTACAATGTCCATCAGTGGTTCCACATCCCCTCCCTCCGACAAAAACACTGTTGAATTTATGCGTGTCTTGTAAGAATATGAAGAATGGTGTCCCCTTAATTGAACCAAGAATCGGGGGTGTGAATTCAGAATTAATACTTTGCACATTGGTCACTTCAACCTAACTCCCTTGAGAGGCCATATTTTTGTTGGGTTGTCTGGCAAGCAAGCAAGATGCAAATGCATGCATGTAATATCATATATTGTGATACATTACTGTAGTATATTAATGTATATTATAGATTAGTTTAATGTGTGTATGTATAATGTATGTATATATCTCTGTGTGTGTGTGGGTGGTAGTTGAGCCACCCATCTGAAAACAATTGGGATCACCATCTGATTCCTAGGCTTGGAAAGGAAAAAATATGAAATCTCCGCGCACACACAAAATGTAGATATATTCACACATACCATGCACTGATCCATGCGTCCCATCTTCTGCAGGGAGGCTGACTCAGCTGTTGGAAAATCCTCCGCATCAGGTCTCGCTGTCCTCCTCCTTTGGTAAGTTCCGAGCCTGGAGAGGGGGAAAGCCCACCAGAAGCCGTGGACCATGGCAGCCATGCCATGGCTTCAAGTCAACGCCAGGATTCAAGTCTTCAACAGCAACATTTATATTTTATATACATTTCAGAGATTTTAGATACATTTCTTAGATATTCACTCAAGTTTTTGTTTGATATGTTCACATGGATCCGCAAAAATTCTACGGACATCTCACGTCAAGCTTTCTAACAAACCTCAAACTGAAGGCCATGACATTTTTAGAAATGCCAGGGTTTTCTCAAAGGTCACCAAAAACCCAAAGGTCTAGGCTTGTTCTCTTTGGTCTTCATCACCCCTTTGGGAAATCAGACGAACTGTGGACCTCCGCTGTTAGCCGGCTGCGAAGCATCTTTAAAATTATTCTAGATGTTCATGGATTAATTTCACTTCTAGACTCTAGAAAAGATATAATAATTAGACGGTTATAACTAACTCGTTGACCTTAATTAAAAAAAAAACATCCCCGGCCCCCAGCTTTTTCTTCAGCTCAGTTGCCTTCAGCTCGCGGGACTGGTTTTCGCGCTTTGGGCTTCGGCTTCCATCATCCTTGCCGAAGCTCGTCATGTGCTTCGTCCATTCCTCAGCGCGGAGCGATGGAAAGGTCTGCAACACCGGGGTCAGTGGGACTTCGTCGGGTCAGCATAGCCACATGAACCGAAACATCAACAGCAAGAAGCATCATTACAGAAACTAACAGAAACTAAACTCCACAACAAAGAGATGCCACTGCTACCAGTCACTAACCATTCCTCACTCTGATTCGTGATTTCAGACACATGAGACACGCAGCTGAGATTGTCCCCATGTTTGGTCGATGATGCTCCGCACTGAAATTGCTGGACTCAGATCCTCAAAATGAACCGCTTTTTGCGGACCCGTTGGTAACCCATGTTTGATGCATAGCCATTTGATGTGCTTGAATACTCTGCCAACATGAGGCGGACCAACTAAACCATTGCGCCGCAAAGATCAAATGCTGATGACGCCACATGATACCATTCATTGTATCATATTACATGTCATTGCCACAATCATTCATTCTGCTTACTACAATACAATGGTCTCATTCTACCATATGATATGGTATCATTCATTCATAGCTGCAACAGATATATCGTTGTTTAAATATGGTAAGAATCATCGTCAACGACAGAATCACCACTACATACAGTATTACCTTTCATTGTTATTACGACGATTATGATTTTTCTGATTAGTGACCCTCATTACTATACTTAATGTTCTGATTAACCATCATGATTACTACTACAGTAATATTTTGATATATTCAATTGTGATCAACCGTCATCACTGTTACTATTTGTTTACCATCATGACTATATCCATCCTTGCTATTATGATTAATTGTGATCAACCGTCATTACTATGGATATGATTGCTATTGCTGTTACTCTCATTGCAATACTATACCAATACCATATGGGAAATCCATGGGATTCCCCAGTCGTCACGATGGCTTTCAATTTCCTAAGTCATGGTCATCCTTTCGACGAAGGGACCACCTTGTCGTCGTAGTAGAGATCACCGAGTCTCGGCCCCAGAGTGTTGACCTCGATGGTCACATCCGATGAGGTTTTTTGGGCGGGTCATGGGGGATTTCACATGATGTGATCTGAATCTATAGAATCCTATTTGACATGAACTTACACTAGGGATGTAGTGGGATTCTGGTTTGATTTCATTCATAGGATGTAATTTGGGCAATATTTAGAGATGAGCGGATGTGGGCAATTAGATAGATATTTAGGATGGTCTGTACTGTACGGCTGATTGCTGTGAGATATGTCATGATGGACTAAAGTGCCATCATGACTAAACATATCCAAACATGACGGCTGCTCAGCAGGCAGAAATCGTCACCACCAACGGGTCGCCAATCAGCTTTTCCCCAGGCAAGTGATGTCATGGTTCCAGTCAGAAGTGCTTGACCCTCCGGTAATGAAGCATGGCAATAGAAAATCTGGGGCAAGAACCCCTTTGTCAATCCACCAACTCCATCAACGACAAGGAGAACCAGAAGAGTATCACCAAGTGACCAGTTTGTGAAGTTGTCGCTGCAGTCTCGCCTTGCGAAAGCAAGCGCTGGCTATGGTGAGGACCATGCAAAGGGACCACAAATGGCTGGTCGATCTTTAGCTAGGTATCTATAGCTATATAGATTTCATGTTTAGCTAAATATAGCTAGATATGCTTGAAATCTCATTCTTGTTAAGGACCTGAAACGCTGAAACTATGATAGCCAATCCACTGGGTCACTCATTTTGGGGTTGATGAATAGAAACAGGAAGAATGTCCATGCTGATTGGCGGTGACAATCCATCCCAAGCCATGTGGGTTTGTCCAGAGGTTGGCACTGGGGGTATGTCAAACCATGGGATGGTGGAGTATGATAAGTGGCACATGTTCAGATTGTTCAGGCAAAGCCATGCATTTTGCCCTCTGGTAAACTCACATATAGCTATGGGAAATCACAATCTTGATAGATAGATAGATAGATAGATATAGAATTTATATATAGAGATATATCATAAATGGCCATGTTCAATAGCTATGTCAAACTACCAGAGGGCCCACACACCAGTCCAAGCGGCACGCTGGGCCGGCAAGGCATCCTGCTCCCGACGTTTCTCGTCATTCACCAGGCGCCTGCAGGAGGCCAAGTGGGATCATCGTCCCAGGACACTGGGTTTACCCTCTGGAAAAACTAACATAACTATGGAAAATCACCATTTTTCATGGGAAAATCAGCTATAAATGGCCATTTTCAATAGCTATGTTAGTTTACCAGAGGGTAACCAATCATCAACCGTTAGGAATTGATGGACTTCAATGGATTTTCCTGGATTTCAACGGAATTTTTTCATCAGGAATCCCATCCCCCCCAATATGAAACACTCCCTAAATGGCCCCAATTCTGTGGAAATCCCCAATAAACCATGGGTTCTCAGGGGGGTGGATTTCAATGGATTTCACTTCAATGATCCTCCCCAGCCTGAAGAGCGGCATGATGTCTTTGTAAGCTCTTACGCCCTGCTCGCTGGCCTGAACATCGGGGTCTCAGACCAAGTCATCAGTCAGGTGAAACGGACCTGTGTCCCCCTCCCCCGGGGACCTTCATGCCAAAGAATGCGAACATGGGCAGACTGAGCCTCGGCTACCGAGTCACCCCACCAGTCAAACAGTTGTCCCAGTGAATTTCGAAATGGTTTCACTCTGCTGAGAATGGGTAGCGGTATTGTTTCAGGCTTTGGGGCTACTATATATCATAATATATTATATATATAATATTTCGATTTAGTGCAATTGCATAGGAAGATATAAGAAGCTCAACCCCCCAAGACATCCAGACCAAGGCAACTTGGTCAAGGCCCCCAGTGGCACGGACCCGGCAAAGCCATGGAAGACGGTGAAAGATTCCCATCCAGCTATGATATATTGCGATATCCTACCACGAGATCAACCAGACACCTCTCTCCCCCCCTCAACCACACACCTGTATGATATCCAATGGTGATACTAATGTGGGTAAAACAACAATAAACCATCCCCTAAATCACCATAAATAGGTGGTATATACCATTCCCAAATGGGTGGTTTATGGCATTGTTTTACCTACATTACATGATACTACGACATCCAATCTGATTCGCGAATCATCCTGTGACCACCCATGTGCTGCCAGGGGGCAGACATAAGACCCGAGAGGTGTGCGTCCAGGCTGTGAAACACCACAGCAGGAAGCCGTAAAAAACCTCCGCGGCCATATGGCCCATGGTGATCTGAAAAAAGGCTGACCCCAAATGGCGATATTGATGTAACCAGCAAATTCATGCAAATTGTAGGTGGTTGATGGGGATTTGCCATGATCATTACTCTGTGAAAATTGCTAGAATCCCTTCCCCCGATCGTATTAGTTTGTACCATGTTATACCACCCCTTTTTGGGACCCAACACATTTCACTAGGAGGTCGTTTGGGGGGTATTTAATGATCGTAAAGCATGCAGCCACAAAACCTCTCTGACGCTGTCCTCTCGAGAAAAATAGAGGACTATAGAGGGTCTGGCGTGCACTTGGCCATCATCCACTGCATCACCATTCAGGTAGGGAAACCAAAATAACCAAGCCCAACCATGAGGAACCCCCCAAGTCCACCTATGGCTGATGGGATTCATGGGGAATGTCCACTTCCAGGTTACTTATCCTGGACAAAGTCCAATCAATACATCCATCGAAATCCTGAAGCCTGGATGAAGGTCATTCAAATCAGCCACCTCTCGTGTCCAACGAAACTACCAGTGCCAAGGTACATAAAGGATCGGAATGCAGGTCAGCCTTAAGTCATCACAAGAATCGATGTGACTTCTGCGGTCCGGCGGGGTGACAATGAAAAAACCCATCCCTGCACCAAGTCTCTTGCTTTGGGCCTGTGATTCTGTGAAGATTTACAGTGAATCATGGATCATCAACCATCCTGCTGTATCAATATCATTTATGCATCCCAGACTTCCGGCTTTTGAGCTATTGGTCTCGCCTACAGTAAGGTCGGAGATATGGATCCCATAAAGGGGAGAAGCCTATCAGTCAACTTTTCTAGAGGATTGTTCAAACAGGAGGCCCATTAGGCACTGAACCCACCCCCAAAAAAAAATACAAGAGAAGAAACGATGAAACCGAAAAAACAAAAAAAGAACCATCCAGAGGCCTCTATGGGAAAATCCACTATTTCTATGGCTATGTTCAATAGCTATTTTAAATTACCAGAGGGTAAATGTTACTAACCGTTCTCAATGTCTCATGGTTTCCTCTTTCCAATCCAAGATGCACATAGATCACCTTGTACGACATCACCTCACTGGGATCTGCAGCACACGGCGGATGCCCAAGTGGGGCCCTATGTTTTACGTGAAAATCATCCAACTGGATACATCCCAAATCAGGATATATCAGGATAAGTTCGTTTAATATACGGTGCATCTTTTGGATGATGGTGGATGTATAGTTTGGACACTCTTGATGCGTTTTTGGATGTTTTTGGGACATGTAAACTATCTGCGGGGCACCAGATCGGCCATCCTCTCGTTTTGAAGTCCCCTTTTCCTTGTCCATCGTGCTCAGCGAAAAATAATGAGGGAACAAAATCATCATTGCGGATTAGATTACTTGCAGATGACCCTCTTTCCTTCGCACCAAAATTAAATCCACTTCAATCTATCGCCTTTTGCAGACCACCCGGGCTGCAAACCTCAGCAATCTTCAAATGGACCCCCATTTTCCTTCATTCCAGAAGCAACCGCTTGGAAATTCCAACCTAGAATATCCCACAATCATTTGGGATGATTATGGATCAATGATCAACCTGCCTGAACCAACCGTGAGAGTGGAAAATGATCCTCTGGAATCTGATGTTCCTTTGAAAATGATGACTTCATATGACTTCCATGGGTGGAAACACTTCCAGGATTGTTTCACCAACTAACTGTATACTTTACAGTATCAATTGCAGAGTTGTTGCAACTCATTGCAGTTCCAATTTTCGACCACCAACCTCGGGAGGCCGAATGCCAGAGCGCAAGCCAAGGCGCCACATCGCGAGCAGCGAGTTTCACACTCGAAGACTTCAAAGACTTCCTTGGCGGGGTGTCATTTATGGCAGTGGTCAACAAACTTCAATTGACAATTGAATATTGGGAGACATAATAATGAAAATGACAACCATAATAATAGCAATATATATTAACTCATATATACTTATATATTATATTACTATATCACGGCATTGCTTGGGATGTGCAATAAATATGCGCCACATCAAAAAGGCCTGGTATGGACATGGACGGGTAAAAAAAAATAGAAGAGCAAAGTTGAAGAGGAGACTTGGAGAGAAGTAGCCAGAAGTTTGGCCTTGGATGCAACGCCTTCAGGTTGAAGTGCATTGAACCGTTGTTCCATTCTTTTTCTGTGAATCTGTACATGCCTATAGCTTGGTGACTGGCAAAACCCGAGTGAAGCTCGTGTCGCTCCACGGGAGCGGACCAACACCTTCACAGTGATTGAAAATTATTGATCCACTTTATGCGCGTTGTTCGCGTGAAGATCAGGAACTGTTGAAACACACCGAGAGATCACGATTCTGATCCAAAAAAGATCACTGCAAGCACTACCACGGCAAACATTGAGACCCGCAGAGAATTGCCATAGTTCGGCTCACTTGGTCCTGAGTCCGAGGAATCCGTGATATCGGAGTAGCTGAGCAGGGGGTCATAGATGAGGGTGTCGGTGTCTCCAAAATTTGTCCTTGGAAACTGAAGTACCAGAGTGGTGGTGCGAGACGATCCTGCGGAGCCAGGAGGAGGATCCACTGTCAGCTCAGGGTTCTTTGGCAAGGTGTATTGGGTTACAGTGCCATCGCTCTTTTTGATGGAATAGGTGTTGAGTACCCCCAAGAAGACACCTCCCAAATCCTCGACAGCGCCGTTCTCACAGCCATCTGTGCAACCTGACCCTGCCGATGAATCGGATGAGTTCGCCGTGATCTGGTTGGTCATTGTGATGGTCAACCGGACGGAGTCGCCTACACCATTGGATGACTTGCAGTCGTTCTCGCACCAATTCCATTGGCTCATCAGCACGTTGAACTTCACAGTGCCAGCAACAATGGCGGAATAGATGTATGACCCGTCTGGGTTCTCAAATTGAAGAATCGCGTCTTCCATGAAGATGATGGACTCAATCTCAAGCTTGGAGTCAACCGCGGCGTTGCCACCGCCCAAGTAGCTGGTGAAGGCCACCTATCGGGGATGGATCAAAACGTATGAGCTAATTCCATCTAATTCCATCTGTAATTATACATCTATGTACCATACTTCATGGAGGGATGAACCCCATGAATCTCAGCAATTTGGGGGCGAACAGAAGGGTACCTGGGTTTTGACCCATGACCACCTTTGTGATGCTGTAGTCCTTTGGTGTGGCAGCTGTTCCGTTGTTTCCGTTGCTTGAGACACCTGCAATGGTGCTGGCCACAGGGCTGCCGAAGGTAAAACTTTGGGTGGCAAAACTGTTGAAGGAATGCTTCTCGTTGCCTCCTCCACCCAGCGCAGTTCCATCACTGGCCAGCTCCTGAAGCATCGACATGTCAATCTCGACCCGATCTGGTGCAGATCCAACAGGCTCACTGGTGGCAAAAGTCATTTTGCCACTTTGCCCTTTGCAGGGTTGTCATTTTCAATCACAAACGCTTTTGACAGTTCTTCTCCGATAATAACCCTGCAAACACATATGCAATTATTCATCTTATCTCCTATTGCTCCAAAAAGAGTTTTCACAAACTGTTTAGGGTGGTTCAGTACTTAGCCATACTTCAACGCCGTGCTCAGGTGCTCTCACCTTATGCACTGAGGCTCTATGCCCCATACAATCCGCGCTGTTGGACACCAGAATACTGGTTTATTCTTGGGAAATTGACGGGCCTTGGATCTTCATGAAAATGCCACCACCGCTGATGCTCTGATCCGCCATCACCATCATCAAGTGCCAAGCCACACACGTCACCAAGCGCCAGTTCATAGCCGACGCTGACATAATTCAAGTTCAAAAACTTAAAAAACGTGCTTCAAACTCTTCAAGCTGCTGGATCAGCCCTGATCCTTGAGCCCCAGCATTGCACAAAATGCCGACATTGACAAATGTCCTCCAGCGCAAGCGAAGAGATGCTGAGACATAGCGACATAAGCGACAGCACAACAACATCGCCGGGAATGGCCCAACTTTGGTGAAACTATATGACTATGGAAAAGGTGATGATGTAACTTTGCGGCCAGCACTTATGCTATGCTATGCCCGCACGTCTTTCGGGATGATTGTCGGGAACCTCACATTTGCTGACCCTTACAGTACTTGATGTGGTTCACGTGGCTTCCTGGACCACGTGATTGATGACCCTTTGCGGGGCTTCGGTACATAAGCACACATAAACCCTAAAGAAAACCTACAAAACCCCTTGGAAAAACCCTAAAGAAACCCTAAAGACACCGTAAGAAACCCTGAAAAGACATGAAAAGACCATATGAAAGTGTATGTAGAGGTACTAGGTGGGCGTGGCGCACGTGCTGCAAGTAGCTTTGGTGAACGTTGGCAAAGAAAGAACAGTGATTCGCACTATTTTAGTAGGATTTTACTGATTATCTCTTTTGGGGTTACTATAAACATAGAATTCTCGACCAAGCAGCTGTTGTTCCTTCACCGCGAAGCGTGAGGAGACGATCATGATGGGCAAATTAAACCTGGTGGCGATGGTCATTTCACCAGGAAAAAATGGAACGCTCAAACTGAACACGTGAAATTGGAAAAAAACATCTTGCATAGACCTATATAATCCTCTATATATAAGATGACCTAAGCCTGATTTTTCCCATTTTTAGGAACAGGTGCTCAGCAGCCACAAATGGATCGCCCCACTTTCTTTTCAGGTTCCCGGCCATCCTTCACTGGTGGAAGATCACATCAAACCCATTCAAACCCACATTTGTGGCAGTCAAATCGGTCAATGTTTCAACAAAATCATCCAGCGTTAGACTAAACTTGAGACTCCCAGGACGTCCTAACGGGTGTCCATTAGGCACCCCTTAAAGGGGGTAACCATTAGGCACCCCTTAATTTTTGAGGTGCCAAACTGACAGATAATGGGNAGATAATGGGGTATTCGTAAGTATTCGTACATTTTTTAATGGTTTCACCACGTTTGCATCTAGGTGTGGCTTTTCTCCAAGCAATACAAGGAGTCTTGCTGACAAGATGGAAGCACTGCCCCAAGAGGTTGCT
>BGPT01002404.1:46417-86111 GCA_003297045.1 Symbiodinium sp. clade C Y103 | reverse complement strand
ACCGACGATTTGATGCTGGTGTGTCATGATAGGTCCAGTTGCAGCAGGTCAAAATGATCTGTGGACATGTTTCTCACCTGCGTCACCCGCGCCTGTGAACGGGCTTGGCAAATTGCGCGATTCCGGCTGACAGCAGTCCCAGTTAGAGAAGGGGTTGAGATGTGGCAATGAAGTCAGGTAGGCTGGGGACATTTCATTCATGATTTTTACTGCCCTTGTGGACTGTCTGACGATGGGGTCTTCTGATATCTTCTAATGTTTGTCCAACGGAAAAAATATGAAATTTTCACTTGCCATAAATGCTGCCCCCATTTGAAAGACCAGGACCGAAATTGACAAATTGACTCGCAACCTCCCCTGCATGAATCTGGATCAAATTACCAAGACCTGAGCCGGTGAAACTAGGTAACCATGGAAGTGTCTATTTGAATGACATGGCCCCCCATGAAAGTAAGTCATTGCAGGGTCCATGTTGTATAGTACATAAGGTCAAGGCTCCCATCATTATTTTGTGTCTTGCTTTGTGGTTGAAAGGTTCCCCTCTGTCAAAATTCCGATCAATAAAGCCCTCAACAATACTGATAGTTGCATATAATTCCAAGATATTCCAACTTCTACATGGTATTCCCAACATGTTTGAAAACTTCAATCAGAGTTTATTTGTCAAGGGTTTAAGCCCAGCACGGTGGCTTAGGCGCTTTGATGCCAGGACCGCCGGCAACCTAGAGCCTCCAATTTCGGATCATTCTGGATCCATGTTTAGCATCATTTTGGTCAGAAGACCCAAAATGACGTTCGTGGCTTGGGGTGATCCTAAACAAGCACGGGTTCTCACCAGTCTGCTGTGGGCAGGTACAACCGCATGAGCACATGGAACATATATACGAACATAAGCCCAGTTTTTTTGGGCGGCCTCGATGCCCCCCCAAAAAAATCGCATCACCCCGTTAAAGTTCGTTAAGTGACAATCGTTTTTGGCGGAAGAGAGCTGTGCAACTACGCGTTTTGGCTTCCACTATCCTTCCACTTTGTTTTGAGACATTTATCCTCGCGAGTCGGATCATGCTACCCTGCAGGATGACTGGTGCGTTTGCGGAAGTTTGGCTTCGTGTGAGGCCCTTGCTCAAGCATTGTTGTTTGGGTGGAGAATTGCGAGCCATGCCCCCACAATATTTGGTTTACCATATAGTTCATGCACAACTGCCATAACTCATTTCACTGTTTGTTTTTTAATATATTTTTTTTTATGTTTTTGAGGCATCCTTTGGATCTTACTAAACTAGACATTATACTATATACTATAATCTCTTCACTTCCCGCTTGGGTAGGCAATCAGTCTCTGAAACCGTGTTGATAAAATTATCCCAACCGGTGACCAGCCTCCGAGGTATGGGTAGGTGACTACAAGAGATATTACACTACCCTGTTGGTAGATCAGTTTTCAGCAAAAAGAGGAGACCATGGTATACCCAGAGAAAATGCAACGTCGGGCAACCTGGGCATCTACAGTAATATAAGGTATATAAGATATATAAATCGTCCCCCTGTCCAGAAGAAAGGCTTGCAACCCCAGTCTTTGGCTCCCTCAGCCCCTTGGGCCATGTTTCAGGTAGGAGTCGGAATCAGGGCCCCATTAATCCCACTACTGTTGCCTATTATTGTCCCACATGCTGATGATCATATATATATATATACATACTTGCTGGGTGATATTACGTTGTATACCTAAGGTGGGTCAGTAAAATCAATAATAGAGTCATTTAAAGTCCATGTTTGTTGATTAAAATTACATTACATGAGTGGTTGAGCCAGGGCCGGCCTTAGTCCCCTATACCAAAGCTACCCAGCCTTAAGCGACCTGGCCATGGCTTTGGCCAAGCGGCTGCCTGACATGCCCAGTTCCCCGGCAGCGAAACTCACCGGAGAGCAGAACGGTAGTGGAAGACCCATAGGGTGACACGACAGGTGTTTATGCATGGGCGCATAGGTGTGTGTTGTGTAGAACGTGTTTTGTGTGCACATATGATATGCGTACAGACATACATACACAGAAGCAGCTTTATGCCATCATATAAAGTCAGTATCGATTTAATCCAGTGAGCTTGGATCGTAGTTGAACTGTTCCTTAATTCAGGTGTTTTGTGAAAGCCATTCTCCTTCGGGCCTTCGGGTTTGCAGCCTGGAGATTCTGGCGTGTGTAGACATCAAGACTTCCAGCAGTTCTACACCAGGTGAGGCAGATGGTCACACTTCAATGTATGATGCTCGTACCAGGTTCCAACTGGCAATCCCAGCAGCTTAGTAGGCTTAGTAATTAACTCTGGTCTCAACATGTCAACCAAAACGGGAATGCGAGTGTTTTTTGAAATGTGATCCCACTAAGGTCCCAGTTCAACATGGTTTCACCACGTTTCACCAGTCTCCTTACCAGCACCCCAGTGACGGTCATGGTCCTTGCCATGTCAGGTGAGGCCGAGCAGAGGTCGTTGCTGCGGGCGGAGTCGATGACGACGCCGTCCGTCCGGCGCTGTCGCCCGACTTTGCTGAGTGCCGCTGTGGCGACTGTGGCGAGCGGTGCCCTCCTGGCGATGGTTTCGATGGTTTTAGTGCTGGGCTCGGGCGGGAGAGGCGGCAAGGATATTGAAAGTCTGGACGCTTGGCACGGTACTACTGAAGTCTCTGCGATCATCTGTGATCTCAAGATATCTCAAGCGTGGAAGTATGTGGAAGTCAGGGCAACTCAATCAACTGTGCGTCCTAGGTGTTTTTTTTCCACAAGTCGGTTCGATGTTGCGGCCACGTGATTTTTTTTGCCACCTGGTCAGAAAGGTTAGTCTCTTTTCCCTTCATTGAGACAATGGTGGGCCCCGTAAAGTAGTCCATGTGTTTTGCGAATTGTGGAGGATTCATGTTCTTCCTTGAGACACTGGTAGAACATGGGAAGAAATAGGGCGCATCAGGACCTGTTGCATTTTTTTTTGTGGGTTTCTGGTTTCTCCTGCTTAGCTTAGGACATGATGTGCATGCTTGATTTCTGTATTGGTGATGGTGGGTATCCGTTCACAGGGGCCTGGACCAAAATTCAAATTATCATATATAAATTCAACCCTTCGAAACATTGCGTCTACATATTGCTTCAAACTTGCTTGCGCTGACTTCGTTGACTTCCCAAATGGGCTGCGTCCAATGCAGTTTTGGAGTTGGCTCCCAATTTGCGCTGGCTTTGACGTTGGTGCGTAGGCATATATTATATACTATGTGTGCATCAGGTCTTGGAAGGCTAGGGTTTGCACTTATCATTTCTTTACCACGTGTTATTTTGGCTCAAGTGCCTTGATCCAAAATAGCACTGTTNAGGTCTTGGAAGGCTAGGGTTTGCACTTATCATTTCTTTACCACGTGTTATTTTGGCTCAAGTGCCTTGATCCAAAATAGCACTGTTTTTGTTTTTGTTGTTTGTGTGGAGTGACCACACGGTGTTGGGTAGAGGTACTACCCTCATTCCTCTTTCTGGATGGCCACGCCTGGGATCCATGTGGCTGTCCATACTGANGGAGTGACCACACGGTGTTGGGTAGAGGTACTACCCTCATTCCTCTTTCTGGATGGCCACGCCTGGGATCCATGTGGCTGTCCATACTGAGGAGCGGCTTCTGTCGGCCGGGGCTTGGTCCGACTTTAGCCAGCACGTCAACACCTTGGTGCTGGGCGGGATGTATGACGAGGCACGGCAGCTTTGGGATTCGGTTTTTGAGATTGTGCACCTGGGAGTTNACTTTAGCCAGCACGTCAACACCTTGGTGCTGGGCGGGATGTATGACGAGGCACGGCAGCTTTGGGATTCGGTTTTTGAGATTGTGCACCTGGGAGTTGGCCCAGCAATGCCAGTGTTACAATCACCAACCTTACCACCCATTCGACGTATGCCCTGCTGTCAACGTCCATGCACCCGGTGTGAAAATGGTAGAGGTGGATTTCAATTCCCCTTTGTTGGCACCTGGGCCCGCAGAGCTGTTTTTGCCCACCACGGAGAGACCGTGGTATCTGCGTGGGACCGTTTCAACGCCACGCCCCATGAGAAGCTTGATCTCTTGGCGGTTCAGATGGTGGCCTCAGGCCATGTGGTCGAGGACTTCATTCCCAGACATGTGGCCTCGCTCTCAGATCGCTTGGCCCAGGGCTTTGACGGCGTCTCCATCTCCTACTTCTTCGCTTTGTGGCGCATCTGGCAGCAGGGAACAGGCCTGTGGCAAGATCCTTGGTGGTTTGTGCCTGAGCNCTCCATCTCCTACTTCTTCGCTTTGTGGCGCATCTGGCAGCAGGGAACAGGCCTGTGGCAAGATCCTTGGTGGTTTGTGCCTGAGCAACAACACCCTGCCGATGACGCTGGCCGATGCCTCCGGTTGCTGCTGGGTGCGCATATGGCGGAGTTGGAGAGGATCCCAGAGATCTGTGTGGTTTGCAACCTGCCCAGATTCTCCGATTG
Organism: Symbiodinium sp. clade C Y103; assembly: GCA_003297045.1. Classification (NCBI taxonomy): domain Eukaryota; class Dinophyceae; order Suessiales; family Symbiodiniaceae; genus Cladocopium; species Cladocopium sp. clade C. The sequence goes on along the minus strand of BGPT01002404.1, from coordinate 81,625 downwards.
CCCTGGCTGCGGGACCCATTGGTGTGACTCCTGCAGAGGCCACTTGGAATTTTGTGCCATGTGTGGAGACTCTGACTCTTCTGCGAGCTCCGCATAATGCCTGGAGAGGAGTGACCTCTCATGGGCCCAGGGCATAAAAGGTTAGAGGCACTACCCAGCCCTGTTGGGCAAGCTATTTTCCCATGATGATGGCACCGACAATTCTACTTCTTCTTCCCCGCAGTTCGTGCTTCAAGTCTTCGGCGCGTCTGCTTTGGCCATGGCATCCGGGCATGGGCGCTACGCTGCAGAGGCAGCAGCAGGGCCTCTCCATCCAGACACCAACTTGACCCAAGTCCAACAAGCTCAGGTTCGAGAGTATCGTGAGAAGTACCTCCTCTTCAATGACGCTGACTTTGCCTACGCCTTCAGCAGCTTGGAGGAGGCCAAGCTAGCTGGTGGTGATTTCTTGGCAGCGGCTTGTGCCCAAGTCAGAGCTCAGGAAGATGAGAAGTTGATCCCGGCTGCTGCCGCTGCTGTGGAGAATCCCTCCAGTTCTGCTTTCTTCAGGGGGCCTTCGACTAAGGCTGACATGCCTCTTTCAAAGCGCCCCGCCATTCGGTTGAGGCCCAATGACAGCCAGCCTGAGCAGATCCTGCAGAGGGTTGACACACTCAAGCAGGTCTTCCTTGAGTGTGGCGTTCTTCGGCCTATATGGGTGATCTGTCCGAGAGGATGCAGAATGAGTGGCATACGGGAGTGACCCGTTTGGCACAAGACAAAGTCACGCAGGCTGACAAGGCCACCATCATCAACTGTGTCAACCTTTGTCGAACTTCATGCTTTCATGGCCGAGAGGGGACGTGTCTTGCCTCCTGAGGAGCTGGACCTCATCTCCTTTGTGAACCAAGGCACCGAAGCCCCTGTCCGAGCCCTCAATGGTCTCCGTTGGTTGGTCAAGAACGGCAACCTGGGTTGGCCTCTCAGTGGAGTTCGGACACCCGTTCCAACGGACCAAAAGACCAAGAAGAAGAGCCAGGCGGTCGTGGTGGAGCCTCCTATGATGTCCTTCCTCGAGGACCAGATTGAGGAGCATTTCCGCTTGGGCAACAGCAACTGGCGTCGCCTTTTGGGGACTTGGCTTGTGGCGCAAGGATGCCTGAGGTACAGGCATGTTTCCTTGTCGACACCGGTGAAGCTGACCCTTTCGACACTCCATGCGCGGTGCGCCAAAGGCAAGCAAGTGGCCAATCGCCAAGGATTTGAATGGGCGGCGCCAGCCAGATTTACATCTGGATTTGCATGGGCTGAGGCTTGGCTCCAGGAGTATCAGCAGCTCCCGGTCGCAGTGGCTACCAAAGCAATGGGGTTCCCAAATTGAATGGGGTTCCCAATATTTAGCTGCTCCGCTACCATACTGCAAACCAAGCTGCATGCATATTTTCAGCCTTGCCACTGTGGCATTCTAATGACTTTAAACCCAGCTGCATCACAAGATTGCAGCTGTTCCCAACTTGCTGCTCCGCTACCATGCTGTTAGTAACTAGCTTTTTGTAGCATCTTCAGCATTGCCACTGTGGCATTCATACGAACTTACCAAGCTGCATCAAGCCTGCAGCTGTTACAAAAGTTCAAGTATGCCTTGAGCGTCAGTTTTGGCTGTCATTGCGTGCTATATAGTAACTTGTCCATGGGCCCCGCTACCGGCTCCCATGGATCAGCGAAAAAAATATTCTTTAATAAATATAAATTATATATCTAATATATTATATATATATATAACATAAATACACTATTGTCTACATATTTGCTATTTTTCTATTATCTTGTTAGTCTCAAAGATGTGACCACCGCACTGTTGTTTTGTGTGGGACTTGGACCATAAATTCCGATTTGAATTTTCAGAACCTGATGCATTCATGTCCCTCATGTCCCAGCACCACAAATTGACCATTCTGTTTTGAGTGGCTATAACAGATAACTCACGTTTTGACCCGGGGGTTGGTGCAAGCTATCTAGAACAACTAATTTTTTTTGCTCTTGGGAATTGGAACATCATTGGGCATGCGCAACAAATCTTTCGGCCGCGCGCTGCACGTGCCCAAGGAAGACTCCAAGACTAAGTCTTGAACGGGTCACTGTGGTTGCTGGAACAGGGTCAGTAAGCAAACCCAACTATGAACAATAAATATGTAGCAGGCATTATGACGTCAGTTTCCCAGGTTTGAGCCATCATGCATGCTTCAAAAGCCATTTTTAACATGTAGCAATTTAGATTTTTGAAGCTGCAGGCAGCTTTCAGTCGTATTTGCAGCAGATTTTAGCTGTCCCCATGGGTGATGATGGGCCGTTGCCATCCATAGATGTTTTGAGCGACACAAGTGATCCGCCTGATCCACCTGCCCAGCCAGCTCGGCGTGCTAAGAAGGCCAAGGCTAAGGACTTCTTCCAGACGCCGCCTTTGCCTCAAGACAGTGAGGTTCGATTGCGCGCCATTTTGGCAAGACCTAAGTGTGGATGCAAAAAATCAAATTGCTATCTTCAGTTCACCCCCGAAGAGGAGTTCAAACGGTTTCAAAAATTTAGAACTGAGTGGCATGCGTTTCACAAACTTGATCAAGACAGAATTGTTGCCTGGTGTTGCTGTTGATTTGGTTTTTTGTCCAAACTAAGACTGTGCGGTTTGTTTCTCTTGCCTCAAATTTGGTTATTTGGTGAACAGCTATTGTCCTTTTAAATTCGCAATCTTGCCGTGCCCAGGTTTTCGAGCGAATCCGTGACGAACTGCAGAAAGATTCTGGGCGTTGGGCATTCTTGGACCATGATGTGTGCTTGAAGTCTTGGAAAATTTTGCATGGCCTGGGTACCTCGCATTTAAATGATGATTTTTCATTTATTCCTCTTTTTTTCATTGAAGCACATGAGTTCGTTATCAACTACATTGCAGTTCTAGAGGTTCTCGACGTTTCAACAAGCTCAAGACTGCAGTCATCAATGATGCACAAGCTCCCCCAGTTGACCTTCGGTATTTGACCAAGCCCAAATCAACACGAGACTCTGACATGCGTGGGTCTGTGTCATCCTTCTTGATGCAAATTTACCACAGCATAGCTGAAACACTTCCAGATTTCAGAGACGAAACGTGGGATGTTGACACAACCATGTTTGCCATCGAAGAGGACAAAGATGAAAGGGATCCGTATGCGGATCAATTGGTCAAAGGTTTGAAGGTAGGTCCTAGTTCTGGCAATGATTCAAAGCAAGTCTCAAAATCCAAGAAGAAAAAACCGCGAAAGATGAAACGGTCAGTGAAAATGAATTTGGCCAGACGGCCAGACGCAGGAGGTTTGTATGAGGAAAAGTGGCTACCACCGGGCCAGATTAAAGACTACTGGGAGCAATACAAACACAGACACGCTGGGTCAAAGTGTGCTTCCTTTACAACTTTCTGGCGCGAGACTAGGTTTTGATTCAGCAAATTTGTGTTTCGTCGTCCCAATGTTCATTACATAATTCCTTAAGAAATTCATCCCCAACCCTTCAGCTGACAAGTGCTGGTTAAATCAGGTCTGGCCCAAGAGTGACATCCCAGGTGTGGCTTCAGGACTTTCACTTTATGAAGTTCCGCACAGAAAGGCAACATCCTGAATGTAGTACATGTGTTCGACACAAGTATTTGATACGGTCCCTTGGACACCACTTGGTAGCAAGGCAGGCTCAACTGGATGAGTACCATGCCCACCTGGATTCACAGTATCAAGATCGCCTGATCTACTGGGGTGTAAGGGGATTGTCGCGTGCTGGTGGTCCTACCGTCACAATAATTTGTGACGGTATGGACCAAGCAAAATTCGCCTACCCACGTCACAGATGCCTCAAGTCCAAGGAGTTCCACCAATTCGCTCGTCCAAAAGCTCACATTGTTGGAATGTTGGTTCATGGTCGCGCAATTATATTCGCTGTGTCAGAGCCTGACATCCCGAAGGATGCATCAACACACACAGAGCTGTTGGCTTTTGCTTTGACAAAATTGCAAGAACAGGGTGAGTGCCTATCTGAAATGAGTGTGCGGGTACAATGCGACAACACACCCCGCGAGGTAAAAAACAACGTGGTCACTGCCTTCCTTGCAAGCCTTGTTTCGAAAGGAACCTTTGGTGAACATTCGTGTCATTAAATTTCCATTAAAAACTTATGGTTGATTTTTTTTGTGAAGTTTTGATGTCGATTTTTGAAGGGGTGCTCCTTTGATTGGTGGCGCGCTGACACACGCACACAATGCGCGCATTCAAACGCATACGACATTCACACACCTGGACGACAACCAAGGTACTATCAAGGAGGCGGTGCTATCCAGCCTGAGATCAGGCCATTCCCATGAGGATATAGATCAGACATTTGGACGCCTTGCAAGTTTCCTCGTTCGGCACGGGCATTCATGTCAAACTCCTGAAGATTTCCGACTTATCATCCAACAGTTCCTCAATGAAGCCTCCTTCCCACACGAACCTGTGTCCAATCGCTACTGTGTGAAAGTTGATCAAACCCGGGACTGGTTTTTTGGTGTGGTTTCAAGACTTTTCTGTTTGCTTTGGAGTCTATGACTCTGTTCTTAATAAGTGCACATACCTGTTCATACTACAGAGGGGCGTTTGACATTTGCGGCTGGCTTCATGTTGACCTTGCCGAGGAAGGGTTTTTTGGCACAAGCAGTTCCGGTGCATCTTCGAGGTATCGGAGGACCTGGGGCACCGCACGAGTTCTTGTTCCAGAGACGCTGTCATTGCGGTTGCTAAGCCCTCCGATTTTAGAACAATCAGGTTCATCCAGTGTTTCATTTTGATTGTAGTGTCATGGGTTCGGTCGGGAGTGAAAAGTCTCTGCCTGTTTTAATTTGCTTGATGTGTTGTAGTGCCATGGATTCAGTGACTGTTTGATGTGCATACTTTGTGTTCTAGGTTTGAGCCATGGAGAGATTTCTGACTCCTTCTGGAAGCTGAAACCTGGGGAAGAAGGTGCGGATGATGTCATTCTGAGGCTCCTTGAACCATGTTTTATATTGTTTTATATTGTGACGACTTGCAGTCTCTTCCAACCTACTATTTATTCGTTGGTGGTGCTAGCCGCTAGCTTGAATGGGGATGGGCTGAGGACGAAGCGATGGATGCATTCCACAGAGTACAGCAGGACATTGCTGTTCTACCCTCAGAAACTAGCTGCAGGCTTGCTGCCCAGCGGTGTGCCAATAGGCCCGGTTGTTTTGAAATTGCCTGAAGTGAATTTGGTTGGAAACTTTGTTCAGAATGTGGACATTGACATGTCAATGTATTCTTATTGAAATTGAGCTTGGCCCCTGCAGTTGTCAGCGAGAAGAATGTGATGAAGGAAGCTCAGCGTGACAACATCTTGAAATATATACCACTGCTCAGAGACCCGCTTTACAAGCTGGACAAAGCTGCCAATCATTTAGAGATGTGGCTCCATGGATTACTACCAAAAGCGCCGTTGTTGGACGTATCAGCGTGGCTTAGCCTGGGGGTTCAAGTTTTTGTTCGTCCCAACAACCAACCCTTCCGTCCCAGTGATGTTATTTGTGGCTTTACATTGATTTTTTTGGCTTCAATGTGAAGTTTCCTCCTCAGCGTAGCCATCCCTGCATGAGGTGTGCTTTGGATCGACGCGTTTCCACAGGCATGTTGTTGGCCCATGCCCCACTGGCGCAGACCTTCGAAGCAAGGGAGAACAGTTTGGTGTTCCTCGGTATCCTGTTTCTTTTTAAAGTTTCATTGGTCCTTGACGGCCCTTGTGAAGTGTGGAAGCCGGAATTTCGGGTCTTGCTTTTAAACTGTCTTTGAGGCTGGAACGACTCAAAGGGAAGGCCAAGGTGATTCAGAAGTACAACAAAAAGGCACGCAGCAGGATGCTTTTTGCAGCAGCTGCAAAGACCTGGGCAAATGGAGTTCCATGGGCGGAGTCTTTGAGAATCGCTGAGAGGATGGCAAGCAGAGTAGCAAAAGGTCAAGGCAAGGGTGTAGCTAAAGGCAAAGGATCTCGTAAAGGTAAAGGCTCAGGAAAGGGTGGCTAGATTTAATGTTCGAACAGTTGAGGTTTTATCGCAATGGTCACTAGGTGGAATCTGGACGACATGTTGCTTCCAGTAGGCTCAGGCCAACCTTTCCAAAGCCTTCCAATGCCAGTGTGCTGCCCAGATCTGATATTGAAAGCTTCCTGAAACGCTATCAAAAACATCAGTGTGAGTCTGATATTATGTAAATGCCAAGAAGTGTGGCCGATTAACCATGTGGTTTCAACTCTTTTTGCTGATGAGCTTGGGCGGCAATAACCGTGGGTGTGCGCTGCGCACCATCATTCATGTGTCCTTGCCGGATGATGCTGTTCGCAGTCCTTCCCAGTCTGGGTCTCAACTTGCAGTGTCATTAGTTGCTCTCGGTCGTTGAATTGCAGTAGCAATCAAGTTGGCAAACAAGTGTCATTTGACATTATCATTTCCAATATTTTCATCTTAGACCTGTCATTGACTGACAAGGTTCGACCAAAGGTGGCTGAGTTCTATGACCAGAGCATGCAGGCTGGAAGTCTGGGCTTCTGTTAACCACAGACAAACAACATATAAACTAGTTTGTGATTGCAGAATCGTGGTGTCTCTGCAGCCGGTTGTTCCTGCTGGATTTCTTATTGGCGAGCTCTTTTGGCCCGTTCAGCCTGTCATCAGTTTCTTCCTTGTAGCTTGGGCGGACATGGCTGGGTACTTCAATTTGATGCTGACCCAGATCGCTGAAGATGAACGTAAGCATTGGGCTGCCCAGATTTCTTTGAGGTGTGACATGGCTATTCAGGAGTTGTCCCAGCTCAGTGAAAGGCCTCCTCCTCTTGATGATACGGTGCAAAAGTTGAAGGATGTGAAGTTCATGGCAAGTGCCTTCTCCTGGCCTAGCGCCAATGTTGGTGCCGACTTTTGGCAAGTTCAAGATGTGCCACCGAAAGATTCAAGGGGACGTCGATTGAATCCCGGAGCCGCAGAAAGATGTGCACACATGAGGGATGCACTGAGGGCCCAATTTCTTCAAGCCATTGGAGTGGAGAAGTTCCACACATACCGGGTCATTGACGTGGCATCTGACCACTTGATGCACATTGCATCTATGGTGCAGTGGGATGAATGTGCCATGATTTTCGTCCACATGCAGCAGAGCCTCGCCTTTCTCGACATGGAATCAATAGTGAGTGGCATGGATCTTGGAAAGTAGAATGAACCTTTGAAACAGCTACAGTCGATGGATCAATTTGAAGTTGGCAACGCGCTCTGTTACAGCAGAGAGATCAGGTTTAAGATTGGCAAAGCACTCTGTGGCGGTCTTGGGAAAAAGATTTAAACCAAGTTGCGCCGGCTAAGGGTTTCAAGTTGTTTGAGTGCCGTCAGAGCAACGCAGTTTGATGGAGCAAAAGCTTTTTGTTTCTCTCTTCCTTGACCACATTGGCAGGCTACGAGTGGGATCCCAGCATCTTCGCTTCACTGAGCTGGCCTCAGAGGGTTTCAAGACGGCTTAGCCAGTGATCAATTTGATACCTTTCTTTCTACGCATGAAAGCTGACAACATTGTTCGAATTCTCATAGTTGCAGCCTTTTGCCTCACTGGGTCAGATCGCAGTGACGCCAGTGACAGTTGTTGCGGCCATGGGCGGCTTGCTGCCGGCAGTTACCAACTTGTCAGACACTTAGTTTCAGAACGATTTGTGTTTGGATCGAGTCCACACTCTCCTGACTAGGTCTGACGATGAAGTGGCCCCAGAAAAGCGGGCCATCAAGGACCCCGTTGTAACTCACCCAACCACTACAGCGAAGCAAAAGAAGACTGTAAAGAAAGCGCTCAAGCGTGATATGCAGGCTAGGGGTTGTCAAGGATATATCATAACAAGATGTCTTGTTGACCAGGGTATTGGGCGGTATGTAGGTTCAGCTATGCAAGTCCAGCTGTTTCCTGAAGTTGATCAAAAAGGTTTCTTCACTTTGAAGGTCAAAAAGAAGCAGGCCCAGGTCAAGACTATGGTGAAGCACACAGCCAGCCTGAAGAAGAAGACCAAAGCAGGTTCCTCAGAAAGTTTTTAGGAGTATGTGATTCAGTGTTGTATGTTGTTTGCTGTCGCAGTTCCAGATCTGCTTTCAGAATTCACCGTATTGCCATTTACAATATCATCTCACATTTTGAAAAAAGTTTCCGCAATTGGATTCTTACGTTGATCGCCTTTGCAAATTGACAGCCATCGACATTCGAAAGCATTGTCTCCTAGTATCTGCTACCTATAAAAAGCGCACGCGGATTTCAGTGGCTGATGTTCTCTGTTGTTTCTGTTTGGCATTCCAAATTCGCGACTAGTGACTTCCCCCGTTGCTTGTTCCAAGTTACCGCCGCACGGCATCATCGACATCCGTGGTAAACTGCGCGCTGTGGCTGTGCACCTGCCAAAAGCGCCGCCTCTGAACCTCAAGGTTGCTGGGGCCTTGGTGTGTCAACCCTTGACGATAGTGTGTTTTTGCCAATTGTTTTTCCCAGGTCTGCAAAGCCCGACCCGGAACCAAGAAGAATGGCGCGAAAAAGTTCACAGGATGCAAAAGATTCAAGTCGTGGAGCTCCATCCGTCAAGTCCCTAGCTTGAGCCCTTTGTTTTCTGGCTGGCATTCTTGAATTCACTGTCATTGCAGATATGGATTCAGGTGTTTTCTCTGCCACCACCAGCGTGGCAAAGTCTGCAGTGTCAACCCGTGGAATTTCTGTCCATTGCTCAGCTGCGCATGTCAAATTACGGTGAGGGGTGAGACCCTAAAAACAAGCATGTGTATCCAAGCAAGTTTCTACATTGAGAGGATATCTTTTAATCGGTTGCCTGGGTCTTGTTGCTGAATCTCAGGATATCGCCAACCAGATCTTTTACTCTGAAGAATATCAGGCAGGAATTACGAAGATGGGCCTCGAGGGAGGTTTCTATCTCTCCCCTCATGCTGGCGAATTCTTTCAAGGCGGGGTGCTAAATCCATGTGGGCCATAGTGAGATAGGTGCTAACCCCCAGTCGTCCATGGCTATGAAATCAGTTTTAAGTAAATTCGGGCCCCAGGACTTCCACGAAATTGGACCTCCGTTAAGCCCGGAGCTGCTGCTTTGCCCGCCGGATTCAAAGAATGCTCTGTGCCGGACTGTGATCAAGTCAGTGCGTATAGATACAACAAATTTGAAACAGGAATTGAACCACAAGTTGGGTGATACACCGTCACAGCTCTCAGAGCCTCAGAACATTTGCAGGATGACCAAAAGCTTCCTTGCGTGTGCCTCTTCGCTGGGGTGGGTGGCTTGGAGGCTGGCATGTCTCCGCCAGGAACCCAGAATGTAAATGAAACTTTCGACCAGAAGCCCATGTCTGTTGAAAGCCAGAAGTTGAATGCTCGCTGCTTCCAATTGAATTTTCTGAATGCCATCTAGCTCAAAAAGTTGTTGATAGAACCTTGGCACCATGGACCGGCCATGGCAAACTGTCTCCACTGTGGGCGTGAACCAGATAAGGATTCTAGTTTGCATCTAGTCAGTGAGGGTCCGTGAAATTAATATAAGCTGTGTGTTTGCTGTGCTTTCACTTTGTTCTCCCTGCGAGCCTTTAGTTCAGTTCCTTTCCCCCTGCCAGCCTTCGCTTCAGGGTACCAGGTGGAGTCGCAGTCTTCTGCAAGTGGCATGGAGCGCAGTGCCCCAGCCAAAGAATGATAGTCAAAATAATTCAGAATAAGTCAATATGTTTGCCAACTTGAACTTTAGTTGCCAACTTTGAGGTGGAGCTGGGTGGGCCGACAATGGGTCAAAAGCGACGAGATCTCTGTGCACAACAACCAGCCCAAAGGACCTAGCTATGACCCACCGGTTGTGGCTTGTCGGCACGGACTTCAAACTTGAAGCTGGTCTGAAATTTTAGGTTTCATTTTTTGAAGAAAAAACAGGAATCCAAAGTCTTTAAATGCTGGAAATTAGATTGACTCACCCTATGCTGTAATGTTGCGATGTTGCCCAGCCATGCCCAGCTTGCCTACTAGGCAGCAAACGTGAGCACAGAGACTGTCTCCAGCAACATCCAGCCTGAGAAGCGCCAGAAGTTGAACTGAGAGCTGGAAAATATTGAGCGCAATCATGGGATTCCTTTTGCCTTTGCCTTGAAAGCAATATTTCTTGTAAAACAGTGACCCGTCCCGTCCAAACCGCCGAGGTGGCTGAAGCCTGTGGCCTTTGCCAGGGGCCAAACTCAATTGAATTGAAATCTGCTTTTTCGGGAAAGTAACTTCAAACATGACTGCATTCTTTCTTAACACAGCACTCTCCCTTAACATAGCATTCCTTCTTAGCATTCTTTCCGAGGTGGAGTCCAACAAGGAATGCCAAGCTGTTTTACGTGCGAGAATGGCTGATGGATCCATGCCCCCATGTACGATTGTGGACAATGTGGTCCATTACGAACCGCAGGGTGAGGCAAAGGAAGCCCTGGCTCTGACAGCCGGGTTCCCTTGTCAGGCCTATCCATGGGAATTTCTTCTCCTTCGGGGTTTGGAGTTGGCCCCACAACTGGAGCTTCATGAAATGTGGACATCATTGGGGGAAGTTCAGGACAATAGTCTTAACATTCAGGATAACATGAGAGTGAAGCTTCGGCAACAAATTCATAATCAGTTTACATCGCTTTGCTCCACGCAGCTGCCAGGGCATATCCGCTGCAGGGAGCCAACACGGTCTGAAAGACCCTCGATCGGGGCTCATCGTTGAAACGTTCAAGGTCTTTGATCGGATGCCAAAAGTGTGCTAGCCTTACTTCCACACAACAAATCATGTTGTCAATTGGCAATTTGTTTTTTGGATTGCTGCTCAAAACAAGGCAATTTTTGGGGGATGTCGTGTTTTTTTGGGGGCCGCTTGAAGGCCACCTTAAGCAACGAATCATATCTCACAGCAAGAGCTGCAAACGCCAAATATTGGTTCCAATTTGAATTCTGATGTCAGGGAACTTCTCGCCTTGGAAAACGTGGCCGCCTTGCTCAGTGGAAACACCGAGTGCAGGAGGCTGTTCAATTTCATTGTCAAGGAGCTTTGATCAGTGTCACTCCAATTTGGCACCCGTGCACAAAAGGCATCACCAGTAGATGTAGGTTCCCCAAAAATTAGTTATCTCCAAACATCATTCAGCCAAGTGGCAGCAACCAGAGAAGAGATGCGCAGAGGGCCCACCGTAGGCCAGTGCGATTGCAAGCCTGCCGCCCCAAAAACCTTTAACATGTGGAATCTCAACGGCGAGCACTGCCCTTTTGGGTTTCGCAAACGGCACATGATAGGTGATCCATTTGCAAAATTCAACTAGACAGGTATCCATACAATCGTCAGTTCTACTTGCAAATGTTGCAGAGAAGTGGTTTAATTATTACATTATAGTCATAGCATTGCTTCTTGCAATCTTGAGACAGCCCAGCAATCAGAGCCACCCAAAAAAGTCATACGTTCAGTTGGGGGATTTCAGGAGTGCCGACGTCGAGGATTGAACCTGATGTGGACGTGCAACCGGATTAGGAATGTGGGGCTACCTGTCGGGGGCCCAGCTTTGACCCTGTATGGTTCCTATTACTCTCATCCTGAGCTCCCGAACTTGCGTCTTTGGAATCTTGCCCTCGCTGGCACCTGTGCGAAGGCAGGACGGCACCGAGCCTTCCTCTTTGCAATCCGTGATGACAGCATATTCAAGCGGTGGACAGATTCTTGCCTTAAGCCAAGCTTTCTTTGACAGGTCTTGAACATCACACAAACACAAGCTTGCTTGTTGTGGCTTTGATCGGGTTTTGACTTGTGATGTGTGAGAACTGTCTTTGCAACGGGCCTCCTTTTTTTGTTTTCTTTAAGAGGGAATGTCTCAAAATTTGGGCCCCTCAAGTTCCTTGTGCATCCCTTTAGAAAAGGGACTTGGGGCACCCAAATTTTAGGCACCCTATTTTGAGACATTTCCAAGATGGGCCATACCATACGATACCTTCAAGAAAACCGGTACGCATTCGATCTGGCATTCTGTTTGACATCTATCTGGCATTTATCTGACATTCTATCTGACATATTTTTGACATTGGGCGTTTTATCTGGCATTATTATCTTACATTCTTTCTGGCATTTGATCTGGCAATTTATCTGACGGGTTTTCTCTGACGATCTGTCTGACGTTACAACTCATCTGACATTCCGGGGTAACATGTTGATAGATATAAGGGTTGAGAAGTTGAAACCAGGTGCACCTCCGTACAATTGCGTGCTATGATTGCACGTGACATTCCATATCCAATTCAGCCATTGAACTCAAAACCCTTTTTGCGTCGCGCTGACCCAAGGAAAAGAAATAGACTTTTTGGAAGGGCACCCACTGAGGAAGATATTGTCCCCTGTATGGATCTTGTGAGCCTATTGTGCGCAAAGCCTGTTTCTGAACCCTAGAAAAGAATTCAGTTTGCGAGTTTTTTTTTGAACCCAATGTTGCAAAATATTGCCCATCCTGTCATTGTGATATTTAGTGTTGGAAACCTAGCATGTGTCAGACTTAGTGTGGTCGCACAGTCCGCAGTTGCTTCTTGCTAAGGATTTGCCAGCACTGACATATTGGTCTGAGAAGCGCTGGAATGAGGAATCTGAGGTTGCCACACATGACATGCTGTGTAAGGCCAAAGGTCCTGACCATGCCCAACGCATGGCTATGTTGGGCAACGTGGTTGTCCCAGCTCAGGCATTCTTGGCATTTTGCGTTTTCTGGCGCATGGCCACAGGCAGAGTGCCATGACGCACATGTGCCATGCTGTTCGTATGTTTGCATGACAACGGTCAATGCCGGTGTCCAAAATGTTGACTAAAATGATGAAGTTACACACTAAAACTCAGGACATGAAACCACCAATGCCAAGCAGGTATAAGTGCGAGACCCCTTGCTGACTCAAATTCACAATGTGAAGTTCAGCTAAATTCGGAAGATTTGCCGCTTTAATTCGGACAAAATGGTTGTTTGCAACCCAGCTGCTTGTGAAGATTTTTTGAATTTACTAGCACACTTGCCTTAGTTTGCAATCTCAGTTTTCTCTGCTGTTGCCAAGGTTTGCACACCAGGAATGCCTGGAAAATCGCTTTCAGAGGTCAATGTACCCGGAAAAAATGTCGAAATTGGATCGAAAACGATTCCCGAAAAAAAACGAAAACAGAAAGACCGTGCTTCATTTTGCTTCTGTTTGCAAAATTGTCGAAACTGCCAAAATCAACCCCGAACCCTAAACCCTAAAAAAATTGGGATGCGGCATGGACATTAAGGGGGGTATTGTCGGGTGTTGGAGAAAAAACAGGGAAAAACAAATTTTGGCCAGAGTGGTACAAACACTAACTACTCCTTAGAAGGAAGAGTGTGATTAGTGACGGATCCTACCTCAGATCCATTTCAAAATGCTTCCCGGGATGTTACACTTCAGAGTTTGGGTGATTTTGGATTTTCATAACCTCGATGCTGGTCACCATTTCAAACTGGATCCTACCTGAGATCCAGTGCAAAAACGCATTTGGGCAGGGATGTCCATTTTGCAATGGGGCGGCCCCGCCTGGCTGCTTTGTTTGAGCTGGGACAACCTGGCAAGTGACAGGTGCTGTCAGGGATCTTAACTTGACAAAGTGACGGATGCTGTCAGCATCCGTCACTTTGAATCATTCCTTTCCACCTATCAAGTCTATTTGTGAGTGATTGATGTTGAATCAAACAAATCTTGCATCACACTTCAGCACAGAGTGACGGATGCTGTCAGAATCCGTCACTTTGACACAATACTATCAAGTCTACTTGTGAGTGACGGATCAGCAGAGTGACGGATGCTGTCAGAATCCGTCACTTTGACACAATACTATCAAGTCTACTTGTGAGTGACGGATCAGCGAAGTGACGGATGCTGTCAGAATCCGTCACTTTGACCGTTTGAAGATTCTGGTATCAGATCCCAGAGTGACGGATTCTATCGCAATCCGTCACTTTGTAAAACCAACAAGCAACAAATATTTGGGTCTCAGGCTCTTTTCAAAGTGTTTGGAAGTTTGGATGCATGAAATTCGAAGTGATGGGTCCTGTGACTCTAGTTGCCATGGTCAGCTTACTACCAATTCAGCGCTTTCTAACTCGAAGAAACTTTGTCATTCGCCCAAGCCTGGTGCTGTGTCTTCATCTCAGGGCCAGGCAACGTCCTGGCCAAACGGTAGCAAGGAGTGAGTCAGTCCAAGTCCATTCAAATTTTCTGCCGCAACTTTCATGTACACAGCCATCATGACTAGCTACTGACATGCCAGATTGTTCATATTTTGACTCCAATTCTTGCGCCCTAGCTGGCCCCAGATGGCGGCCCCGAAATCTGCGTTGCTGTTGGACTATTTTTGGTGCCAGCAAATCTTGCACCACAAAAAAATTTGGGAGATCAGAGGCCACGCGTCCCGCACAAGTGGGCGCATAGCTGTGGCCTGCACCAAGAGCACATCGCCAACCGGTGAATGTCTCATCCTCGGTGAAGTAGACCTGACCAGCTGCTTGATAGTAGGAAGACAGCGCAACGGGTTTGTTGCTCCCCTAGAAACTACAAGCGACTACATGTTTCTGAGAGCCAATGTGAAGAAGCATAAAATTTTCAAACTCCGTGACTTCCCAAAGTTGTCCAGCTACAAAACAATTTACGCTTGGGTTTTGTCCAAGCCGACCTGCTATGATGCCCCCAAAAAATTGGAGGTGAAACGTGGGTGTATAGTATGGGTCAAAATCCCATAGATTTTGCGGTAGACGTCCAGATTAAACCGATACGTGTGCAAAGAACAGGTGGAAAACCAAGTTGTGATCTTTAGTATTGAGTGACTCTGCGAGTGTGTGCTTGCGCATTGAAATCAAGGTGAGTTGGATTTAGGCTGTACGTGTCATGTTGCAACTGACGTAACATCATGATGCAACACGTGCTATTCAAGCGGATTGGCTCATACTTGTGGCACTGTGACGGCACCAATGTCGCCCAAACGCAAATCTTCTGGCGGCGGCTCTGCCAAAGCCAAAGCTATGAAGACTGAGAGTGAAGGGAACAGGCATCCGCATATTCAGCAAATCTGTGACTGGTTTCCTGGCGGAGACAAATTGAATCTAGCATGAGAAGTAGGAACCATTTTCGCTTGTTGTTGCCTTCAAGGACATTCAAGCTGTCAAATGTTCTCTTTTTCAATTCTGTCATGCTTAGGTTGAGAGACTCTGTGGTTGTTGCGGGTGGCCCGGACCGCTACCTGTCCTCCAAGTACTCTACGAAGGCTGTCCAAATTTGTCTGAGACTGAATGTTTTTCCCTATGGATAACCTCAGCATGCTAAGTTCCTCTGCAGTGAAATTTTTGCCCATCAACATGTTTCAAGTGCCTCATGCAGGATGCCAGAATTGGGTTTGCTCAATGGCTAGATCAAGCTTTCCCTGCAGATACAAGGCTGGATCTTGGCGACAAAGGTCACCTATTCCTATTCAGTTCAATTTAAATTCATTTGCGTCTTTTGTCAGGGAGACCTACGCCAATGACTTTGCTGAGGGAGCGAAGGTTCTTCGACCTTATCACTTGTCATGGAGGTCGGATTTTGGATTGTCATCCATGATTGAACCTGATGTCCTTGTGATGCTGGCCGAAGTGGTTTTGGCAGAGGGGCCGGGGTCTCAGTAGGATTCTTGACATTGAGCCCAATGTCACATCGTATTGTGGTGCTTGCAATCTGATCGTTTTCAGCAGGCTTTTGTTTTGGGAATGCTGTAAATGAGGTTTAGAACAAACCCATCGATTCCGGGGGTCGAATGCTTAGCCATTACCCAGCCGGACAGCGCCTTCTTGGAGTCCAAGTACGTCGCCTTGCCTCGTTTGGCCTGTGCGTTGCTCAGCAGATTGGCGGGCGCAATTTTGCTGAGAATTTCACTTCCACAGGGTGCAATCTTGGTGATGATTCTGAATCATTTATATGTGTTGAGGCGATGTGCTGCCACCTTTTTCGGTTGCCTACGTGAAAGGCTGGAGGCGCTCTGTCACTTGCCTTGTCGTTGCTGATGCGATCAGAACCTTGAACATTGATGATTCAGTGCTGCTGCCTCAGTACAAGGTGCGCTGAGCCCGCTTGGTCTTCTGTGGTCTGTTTGATGATGATCAAAGTGCACAAACGGATCCACCTCAAGTTGACTGAGCGTTTGAGTTTCACATCTCAGCCAGGAATCCATGAGATCTGTCTATGCTACTGTTGGGCGCTACTCCCATGTCCAAGAGCAAGTGCTTGCAGCCAGAGGCAGCTCAGTGCTGAAGTTTTAATTTTGCATCTTACAGTACATTCAGTGCTGAATTGTCACATGATGGAAAACTGTATGACAGGAATCACGATGACTTCAACGCTGCGGCGTCCGCCGAATTGTTTCAACTTGCTACGGCAACATGAGGTTCTCCAACGTGCCAGTGTGGCTACTGAGGCCACAGCTGCTTCCCAGCTGCACGTTGATGTCGCCTGTTCACAGTGTTATTCAGACTTAATGGTGGTTTTGCCAACAGTGATTTCCTGGCAAACTGTACGTTTTAAGATCATAAACAAAATAATAGAATATAATAGCATGTTCAAAGCCAAGGTATGGGAAAGCGCAGCTGAAGTCGCGAAGGTGTTTCGCATTGGCAAGAGTGAATCTGGCGCCATATTGAATTTGACCACGAAAGTGCACGCAGACATGGTGATCAAGCTTCGCGATTCTGTGCGCACACGAGGCATGAGGGCCTTCCTCAACCATGACTGCATTGCTCGTGACTTGTTCAACCTGACCTTCACTACGGGGACTGCAGGGTTAGAGCCGTGGGCTTCACAGCTCATGAATCGGGAGGACAATCAGCTTGTGCCCTGTTGCATTAATTTGGAGTGGAAGTATATGGTAGGTGTTTGCTTCAAAATATTTCTGTTAGCACCTAAAGCAAACAGGTTGACTCACAAGGTTTCTTCATGTTTCTTCGCCCTTAGCTGTTTGAGGTGTCTTTGGTCATCGATCGGATGTGTGGCGACTTTGACCGTCAGGCACCGAGCATGCGAAAACCATGGACCTTCAAAGATGCTTCTTCCCTCCACGCAGCTTGCGGGGCTTTCCAACACTTCATGAGGCTTTTGCAACGTGGAGTGTCCCAAGCCGATTTCCAAAGGCGAGAAGCCAACCTCAAGCAACAGTTTGCATTGGGAGTCTTCGACCCAGACCTACTGCACGCCATAGAGACTACTGTGCCCCCCTCCAGCTTGGAGAGTGTGGGTTTCCTGAGGAGGGGTTTGATGGAAGCGTACTAAGCGTTTAAGTTCTTGTGCCTTTTTCTGTTTGTTGTTTTTCAGTTTTTGGGTTTCAGCTTTAGTTTAGAGATCCGTGTGTGGATCTTCATGCTATGTTCCAGGAGTTTGGCTGCTGAAATCTCACAGCAGCAGGCGCGGGATGTTGAAGAGAGGAACAGGGAGCTTGCAGAGCGTGTGGCAGCTGCGACTATGGACCAAATCCGTGCCAAGCTCGAGGCTGACATTGAGGAACTGAAAAAACATGTTCCATCTGCAGAGAAAGAAGCGATTGAAACATCGTTGGACATGAAGTACTTGCAAGATCGTCAAATGAACCTCGTTGAACACTTTTTGGTTTGCTTCCAATTTAAGATTTCCCCATCCCTTTTCTCTGTTTAAGATTTCAACTTTTCAGGGTTTGATTCAAGCAGTGCAATCCTAGATCTGAGGAAGGGCCAGCGCCACGTCGAAGAGTGGATGCAGAAAAACTGCAGGTTTGTGTTGGCCAGTGACCAAGGTCCTTCATTGCACAACACGCTGCGGGACTTTGCGCAACACAGAACTGATCATTTGACTTCGGGTGGAGGTACATTGCTCCTGGGAAAACATTCAATAGACAGATATGTTTTTTTGACCAAAAAAAGTGTTTATTTGTTCGATGGAATGTTTGGGGCATGAAGCCCTACAGTGAATGTTTTCTGGTGTCAATCAGTCTTGCTCTCAAGGTACACCTTTGCAACATTGGACGCGACTGTGTTCCCTTCGAACGCGATGGTGATGAAGGGATCACTGGAGATTATGAGCTCTTTGCTGAACATGGGGGTGCAGAACATTGCGCACATCCAATTACCCATCCCTCAGTCGAACACGACTCTGCAAGCACTGACCAAACACCGAAGAACGATCGAGGATTACCTGCTCTCACATGCGTGTGCTTCACAAACTGTAGGATTGCACTTGACCAAGCCGAATGATGCACACGGACATGACAAACGTGGCTGCCTCCAAGGCTGTGTGGCTTGCTATTTTGACTCAAGGAACCCTCCATGGAACCTGCCCATTCTGATTGGACCGGTGGAGTTGATCAGAGTCAGTGACATGCTTGGCTATGATGAGGTGAACCGCCCAGGTGCAACTGCCCGAGCAGAGCAGACACTTGGCTATTTTTCGAATCCCAACCAACAGTTCCTTCCTTAAGTCTGTGACTGTGATTATAATCAGGCTACTGTAATCCACGACTTCAGGACAGGATGTTGTTGGTAACCCCCGTCCAGCTATTTGCTCAGGAAAGGGGTCCCGGTGCACATTGCAATCATCGAGGCTTACTTGAAGGGCTTGGAATTGCAAGAAGAAGACAAGGTGATTTTGTTTGATGTGCTTCCCAACAGGCTTGGTTGACAAAACTGATGTGGTGGTACAGTGTAAGCTGCCTTTTGCAGGGGTAGGGTGCACCTTGTGCTGACTTCAGTAGCCGTGACCAACTTTTTTGTTCAGCATTGTGCTGCCGCATCTAGGCACGCAGAGTTTGCACGCGCTATTGTCAAGCGCAAGCTGAGTGGCAAGGCTCCTGATGTTTCGTACTTTGGCGTCGTCAAGGACACTCAAAAGGATGTCATTGCATCAATTGAGGAGGAGGTGTACAATGCTTGGGACAACAGTTCGGCAGCTCCGAGCAAGACACGTGTCAGAGATGCAGCTGCAACGTATGGATCTCCCAAATTTCCTGATGCTCTTCTTGCAAAGTTTCCGGAGGGAAGCCCGCAGCACAAAGAGATTGTCAAGTTCAAGGAACAGGTCAAAAGCATGTTCCCAGCTTCAGAAAACCAATCGTCTTCAGCAGTGACTGTCCGCGCAGCTGGCTTGCCTGATTTCTCGGGGGAGAATCTGCTGGATTTGGAGCGAGAAGTGTCACTTGAGACTATCGGTGCTGATGAGTTCAACCAGGAAGAGTCGCTTGGATTTTGCGGTTGTGGTTGCTTGTTTTTGTAGCTGTGTGACTATTATGGTTAGTTGTTGTTGTGATTGTTGGTGATGTTGCCATTTGCTATTTATCTTATTACTGCATTTGCTGCTGTTGTTGTCATTACTGTTGTTTCTGTGATTGCTGCTCTCTTCTAAAAAGCGCTCAAGCTTTAAATCTCCCCGGCCAGCCTTCAAATCCATTGTCAAGATCAGTTAACACAAGTTAGAACGTGACCTTCCACCATATGATTTTTTGCTTATTTTCTCTGTTGCTGTGCTGCACAACAACGTCTTGAAACAGTACAGTGATACAAAAAATTGGCTTATCACCTTTAATTCACATGCCACTCACATTCAGCAACTTCTCAAAGAGGTTTTTGCGATTCGTGCATGCTTCTTTGTGCTCTGCTTTGAGCAATTTGTAAGCACACTCCTGCCTGGTAGAACTGAAAGTTTCTCTGGCTGCGGATCGCCCAGGTTGGCATCGTGTCCTGGAAAGCCGGGGAAGCCTGCGATCATGCTCACCAAAGACTACAAGCTGTTCTTGGGCAACATCACTGAGGAAGAGATGGTGCTGGCGTCAGGAGAGCTCTTCGGCTTCAATGTTGGGGCTTTCGAAATCAAACTGATCGCAGGTTGCCTGGCTGTTCATGGTTTTATGTTAAAAAACCCGTTGTTAGGCCCATCCTGACTAAATTGAAACCATTTATATAAATTTTACATTTAACCATGATGCTCAATGTCAGGTGCCTCTCATTCAGAAACGCATTCTCTACCATGGTTCCTGGGGTCAGACATGGATCTAGTGGCCTATGAGAAAAAGGCGATGCCAGTGTGCATGGCTCTCTGCAAAATCGCGCGTGAACGTGGTCTGGGTGAGATTGGCATTTGGGACCACACTTGCTCCCAAAAGCTTCGCCCTGTGCTTCAGCTGCCAAGTGTCGAAGCCATTTCTCTAAAGCGTGGATTGAACATTGATGTCAAAAGCATTTTCCAAAAACAATTTTTTACTACTAGTCACATCTCAGACCATCCAATTTTTTTCCCAAGGCAGATCCTGCTGCTGGATCCGATGGTCAAAGGACACCTGTGCCGTACCGGTATGATGTGGGTATTGCAGATCAGGGAAAGACCAACTGCTTCAAACCCAACCCCTTGACAAACGCGGATGCATCAAACCACAAGCCAGCATCGTTTGGCGCCGTCTATTTGGGGGAGATGGGACGTGTGATCAAGAATAAAACTGCTTCACTCTTGTGGGAGGATTCTTGGACTTCATACATGAACATAAATCATGAAGTTTTGCGCAAGATCCAGAAGTGACAAACCAAGTTATTTGTTCTGAGGATTGATGTCTCATTTGTGTTTTGGGGGGACTTGGTGCCCAGGTCCAAGTCCAACCTGGTTCAGCCACGCCGAAGCTCATGCCCGTGAAACCAAAGGTCTACCTCACCGCTTCCGTGAAGATTCCAGCCAAGTCCTGGGTCAAGCTGGGGTGATCAGAGCCACGTTGACAGGGAATAGCTCTGTGCGGCCAATCTGTCTTCTGGAGGTCTCGAAATTTGTAGGCTTGAACTGATGTTTTGACTCTCTCTTAGATTTCAAATTCCTGCTGGTTCCTTTTGACGGTCGCTCCAGATGATTCTCCAAATTTGAAGCTGCAGAAGTCACTCTTGACAGTAAACTTGCTTCATCTAGTGATTTGCACCGTTGACTTTAGTGAATGAACATATTTGCATGCTTGCACCGTTCATTTTGGAATTGTCGATTTGTAACGTATGTGACAATTTTGCCCTGACGCCACAGAGAGTCAGGTCCGCAGCATACATGATACCGCACATACTGTAGCTACCCGCTTCGGACTGCTGCCAAATTGGTAGACTCACCGAACAATGCGCTGGCAGTTCAAGTCAAAACCATTGGGTTGCTAGACTTGCAGCAAACTGCATGAGAGCTTTTAGACTTCGTTTGACTTGGAATGACCAAGGTTTCCAAACAATCAATATCTTCATTTTAATTGTATGGAATGTGCCGGCTCTTCCCTAGCAGTGTGCTTCCTGACATCACTGTGCCCCGTGTCAGAAGGGCTTTATGTTTTTTCGCCATGTCCAATGTGCTTCCGCCGGTTAGCAAGCTAAGTGACGAGGAGGAGGCCTGAATGGCATTGCCTTTAGGCCTTTGGATTGACTTATGCAACCTGTTTTGATGGTGAGAGTTGTGGCCTCGAAGATTTATTGATTTGCCCTCCGAAACATAGGTCTGCCAAGTCGCTCTGCAGGACGACGCTGGCTGCGTCGCAGCGGCAGCTGCTATTTCTCCTATTGAAACTTCCAAGAAACCAACAGCCAAAGCAAAACCGAAAGCGAAGCAACCTCGTGTGAAGCCAGCACCAAAAGCAAAATGCAGTGGTAAGTCCAAAGCAAAGGCCAAGCCCAAGGCCAAAACCAAGAAGGCTACCACAAAGAAACTTGACGTAGATGATGTTGCAGAAACTGAGGAGGTTGCTGAGGATGACAAACCTGAGAATGAGAACCAGGAGAAACCGAAGGATACTGAAACCAGCAATCCGCCACTGAAGAAACCTGCAAGCAAGTCCTTGAAGCGTCCCGCAGCAGCGTCTGCGCCAGGAGGTCATACTCTTACCTCAGTGTTTTTGCAACATTGAAATTCACAAGTACAATTGAGGTCCATGTTAAGACCTTGAATAGAATCAGGTGAGCGCAAGGTCAGCAACGTCTACGGATATGGAGAGTCGAATGTGTGGGCAGTTCGATGTGATGGCAAAGAAGTGTTTGCAGTACCTGCCCCAGCTGGCATGATCTTTAAATTCATTTGAACAATGGGAATTTGGAGGGTCCTTGTTTAATAGAGAGATTTTCAGAAACGTAACATCAGCCAAGCTTCATTGAGGTTGGTGGCAAAGCTATTCCAGCGCAGAAGCTGAAAGACGCTGTCGTTCGTGCCTCTGCAGTTTTGTCAGCGGCTGGTGACTGGTGATTCTGGGTAGAACTATCATTATTGCTTGTGCTCCACTGGCCTGAGGAGATCGTGCGGGAGCACTTGCTGAAAGGGGATCCCATTGCAACGTGCAAGGAGATTGGTGTTTGTGTCTCAGTCGTTGAAGTGATGTGCAACTAAAGGCAATAGCTCAAGTAATTCAATTTTCAGTGCATACTACATGTTTGTGTGCTGTCAAGGCGAGCTTGAAACAACAACTCACGGATCAGTACAAAGGCTGAGCATATTGACTTGAAATTGACAGATCATCGTTTTCTCATTTGACAATGGACTTATTCATCAATGTCAATGTGGTCCGGAGGTGCACCAAAGGCGAAGAGCACACCGAAGAGCGCACCGAAAGCAGCCCCAAAGAAGGTGTCAAAGGCAGCTGCCTCGCGTGCTGCTGATGCTGACCAGGAGGATCATGAGGAAGAAGAGGGGAATGATCATGCTGAAGATGAAAATGAGGAGGGGGAGGAAGAGGAGGGCAAGGTGGACGACCCACCAGTCGAACCAGCGCCCGCTGAGCCCGCTGACAGCCAGAACCAGAAGGGTGTGGATGTGGAGTGAAAGGCCAGGCTAGGATGTCATTCACTGACCAGCTACTTGAGTCTTGCGGATCACCGAAAAAAAAGCTGCTCTAAACATTATGGTTGGCCGCCGGCCGCCCGTCAAAAGTGAAACATGTGAAAGAATGTCACTATGTCTTCCAGCTGAATGTTTGCCTGCACCGCTCACATGCTACGCAACTTTGATGTGTGGCTCTCTTTCTGCAGATTTTGGCATGAAAAAAAGTTAGTCCATTTTGCCTGTTGATATGAAAAGACCTGCTTCCAAAGCGTCCCATGTCTCGGATGCGCGGCCTGCGAAGTCAAAGAAACCAGCAGCCAACTCCAAAGGCCACAGTCCTGAAATTGTTTTTTTTAATCGGGAGGCTCCACTACTAGTAGAGCGGGTGCACAAATCACATGTGTGTGAAAAAATATTGTCCTCTTTTGTGCTCCAAAACTTGAGAAACGCCCATTTGTGTCATCCAATTGTCAGGTGGTGAGTTGAACGTTGGTGAGCCCCGCTTCGACGACAAGCTTTGCTGCTGGATCATTTACGTCAACAAGGGTCAAGAGTTGAAGGCTCTGTTGACATCATTTGATACTTTCAAAAATACAATCAATTGTCATCAGTTGATACTTTTGAAAACTCAAAAATCGAATGTCCATTGATCTTTGGCTTTCAGGTTGGAAGCCCGTTGCATAGCCGAGAACAGTCTCTCCAGATCGCGGCCCTGCCCTTGGGATGATTGTTTACAGGTTTATAAGATTTTACCATTTAGTGCCTTCTTTTTTTGCCTACTGAGACCATTGCACGAAACCATTTGTTGGAGGGGGCAGATCTCGAGACATGCCGGATCCTCGTCGCTGCTTCGCTGCAGTGCAACATGCCCAACTAATTCAATGAATTTCACTGCGCTCCTGAACTTTTGATGTTGTGATGCTATTACTATACTCCAAACCTGCATGATGTGTTAGTCGGTCTTAGGAAGAGCTGCAATCCGCTGTTTGTGGAGCTGGGGGGCAACACATTGCCCCTGCCATCAATGTTCCGAGAGGCTGTCATGTGTGCAGCTGAAACTATCATCATGGCATGATTTTATTCCCACAGGCTGTCATGTGTGCAGCTGAAATTAACATGATGCCATGATTTTCTTGAACAGTTTGGTGCAGGTTCCTCCGCGTCAGATTCGCAGCCAGCTGCTGTCTCCGAGCCAAATTTTCTGTCTGAGGTGTTCGGTCCTGACTCTGATTCTGATACTCTGGAACTGCCAGGTTGAGAGTTGCTTTCAAATTCATAAAACGCTTCAGTTTCAAAGTAACTTTGATAGGGTCTGACTGTGAACTGGAAAATGATTTGCTGGAGTGTTCTGTGAGTGCAAGATTCCCTGCAATCTTCTGCAGCCAAGAGAAAACATCTTTTGAGAATATCTCATTTGAAAGCAGCTTACGAATGATTTGGCTACTGAAGGATTTCAAACAAAATGACTGTGATGCCATCTCCCTGGCTGTTCGATTGGCGCTCATCATCCAGAAATTCTGCGCCAACGAAACTGCATGAAGTGGAACGCTGCGTCAGGCGGCGTCCAAGACTTTATCAAAATGAAATTGTTTGTGAAAAAACGCGCGGATTCATAAATGGTTTTTGTTTCAAACCAGGTCATGACTCCTTATCAAAAAAGTGAAGAACATCTCGGATGCTGACAAACACTGCAGAGACTTGTTGGAAATTTGAATCCAAAGTTCTGTATCTCAAATGGTTCGTGTGATGGAGTTGTCAGTCAGTTCTTCTCCATAGCATATTGTATTCGAATGGGCGCTGGATGCAGAATCCACTTCTGAGACTATTGAGCTCTTGAAAGCTGTGATTTCTTGTCAATTTACGACTTCACTCTTCCCGGACTGAAAATGTGGAGCAGTGCTGGAGACAGGCTGGCAAATCCGTGGATTGTATTACACCGTGGTTCCGGAGCAGTTTGTTGCGGGGAAAAATGGAAGGCAACTTGGGGGACACACCTTCAAACATGTATGTTTTTCATGATGAGCTCTCATGTCAGTAACATGCATTGGGTGATGATGTCTATTATGTAGGCCCCCAAGTAAATTTTCCGTGGTTGCTTCTAAGCTCAGGAAAATGGACTCTTTGGAAAAATATAGCACTAAGGGGTAAAACCTTTAATGATATAAACACAATATATATAAACTTTGAAGATATCATCGGATATATATATATATATATATGTTTATATTTATATCATATATATATGATATATAATATATAGATAATATAAATAAATATATATATTAATATGTACATATCATATATCAAATTTATATAATATATATATATCATATATATCGTAGATAGTGAACTAAGTGGCCCGAGTCTACGGATTGCGCGGACAGGCTGGATATCACAACAATAAGATGAAGGCTTTTGCTGTACGAGGTGCTAGAATAATAACTGGACCTGTGTCAGAGTTACAACATGTCCATTGCAACAGCTGCAGGCTTGAT
Source organism: Symbiodinium sp. clade C Y103 (assembly GCA_003297045.1). NCBI lineage: Eukaryota > Dinophyceae > Suessiales > Symbiodiniaceae > Cladocopium > Cladocopium sp. clade C. Next base: position 56,232 of record BGPT01002404.1, on the reverse strand, counting down.
GCTGATTCATATTGCAACAGCTGCAGGCTTGATGCTGATTCAGGTTCATCATGTTTTGAAGAAAATAGCAGGAAGCCCAATGGGATAGAGCCAGACTGACGCTCAAGGCAAAATAGTATTCTTGTAACAGCTGCAGGAAAATATGCATGCAGCTTGGTTTGCAGTATGGTAGCGGAGCAGCTAAATATTGGGAACCCCATTCAATTTGGGAACCCCATTCAAGGGAAATTTCTTTTTTGACAACCAGGGCCATCCCTACTCCATCAAGGACATCCAGTCGGCAGCTCGTGACCTTTTTCGAGGTCTTGTGGAGCCCCTTGAGGGCCTTACAACATACAGCTTCAGAAGGCTGATGCCGACAGTTGGCCATATGCTCGAGTTTTCGGAAGAAGAAATGCTGCGGAGACTGGACTGACCATGACAAGTCCAAGGCAGCGATGCCCCACCTTTACTCTGCTGCTCGCTATACCCGGTCCGTTCGGGTGAAGCACAGAGTGTACTGTGCTGTAGCCCAGCTGGCTGAGTACGAGGCTTGGGAAGTGATCCCACGATCCGCACTGTCTGATGCTGACGCCATTGCCCAGCAAGAGGTGGATCGCAAGCTCCAGCAGGACTTGACGGTAGTGTGGGCCCTTCCTCCAGATGCAGTTCAGCTCCAGGCTCATTTCCGACTCTCTGAAGAGTTGACAGCAGCTGCCAAGAAGAAGCGATCTTCTGAACAGCGTGCTGCTGCAGGCGACCCCATGCCAGCTGCCTTCAATACCACCATTTGCCAGCATGGGGACCGCTGTGCTTACCGCCACCTGTGTGCCGTCGTCCTGCAAACGGGACGTGCATGCGGAGGCAAACACCCAGCACGTGAATGTTGGGGCAGGAGGGCCATGAAAGTGGAGCGCTTTCAGGAGATGCGGCCAGGGTCAGTCCCCAGCGCGAAGGAGGAGGAACCTCTTACCAGGGATGAGGCTGATACCTCCGATGAATCTTCGTCCTCAAGTCCAAGACTCCAGCTGGTCAAAGCAAAAGCATCACCAGCGGCTGCTGATCACCCTAAGGGTCCAGCCAAAAGGGCGGAGCGACCGCCCAGTCCGAAACAACCTCCAAAGAAGAAAGCCCGCCAGGAGGAGCCCAGTCAGGCCGCAGGGAGTGACCCTGCTGCAGCGCCGCAACTCATTCCGATCCCGCCGGACATGGTGCCCTTGGGAGCGGCGGACAGGCGCTTCGATCAGCTTGCAACTGTCAGTGGCAAACAAACAGAGATGCCCAGTTTGGTGTTGCAACTCCGTCGAGGAGGAGAACTCTGGATATCGGGGATCCCTACGGAGCAGACCAAGCATCACTTTCCTGCAGCGCAGTTGCAAGTCTGCTGTATGGCGGAGTCGCCTGAGCGCCGTGGCGGCATCACTTTGGAAGGTGCAGTGTTGCGCCAATTTCCCATAGCAGATGCCAGGGCTCGGCAGAACACCTGGAAGGCGCTCTTCCCGCTGGTACGACGTAGCCTGTTTCAAGGTGACACAGTCCTCTTTCACTGTGTTGCAGGACGCCATAGAGCAGCAGTGGCAGGCACGGTCGTCTATGCCATCATGGGAAGATGCAACATCAAGACAACTGAGGAAGGGATCCTCAAGCGTCGGCCCATCAAGTTACAGCAAGCCTTTCAAGACAGGGCCCTTGCTGACTGGGCACACCGCACTGTGGCTACGACCACCTTGGCTGCTCCCTTGCCAAAGGCAACAGCTTGGGCTGCCACGGATAAGTCCCACGTGCATGTCCTGACGGACAATGAAGTTCCGCTTTGTGCTCATAAGCAAGGTGAGTCTCGCCCCCGGGCTTTGAAAGATCCCTACATCACTGCCGACAAGTACGAAGCACTTGCATGGAGTTTACCATTTTGTGCTGGGTGCCGAGATCGCGCCCCTGCCAGCTTTTTGTTGGAGTGAATTTGCATTTGTATTTCTTGGGGCTCCAGCCCAACGAATAAGAGTTGAAACTCGGCCCTTTTTGCCAATAGTGGTATGCTAGCCGAGATGTGTATCTGAAGCTTGCGTGGAAAATGGCAGGCTGTCTTCTTTCTTTATGGCTGTTTCAACATGCATGACAGTTGGAGTAAAGTAATGGAACGTGGTCTTTGTTCTTTTTCTTTGCTGCACTGTTCATGTTTCCCCCCCTGTAATGCACCACAGTTCGGATTCATGCTTGTCATGTCTGTCCGTCTGTCTTGTCAGGTGCCGGGAGTGACCCGGTGCAGGTGGGGGGGCGTTTGGGAGGATGGAGTGGGCCAGGAGCTCATACGGCATCTAATTTAGGCTGAGGTGGGATTGAGCCCAGCTGATATGTCGTTCCTCCGTTTTTTTTTCTTTCTCTTTGATTGGGCAGAGCCCGTCATTGGGGACAAGCTGAGGGGACAGCTTCCTTATTTCCGTGTAGGGGTCATACCCATGCCAAGTTTGGTCGGGGGTTATACCCTACTAGAGCCTAGTTGTGCCATGAGTTCATGGTTCAAGCAACATGGCTTTCGCTCCCATTTTGTCAGGCTCCCCCGAAGAGCGACTTCGGAAGCTAGGGGAGCAGTTCACCTTAGACAGAGTGGTCCTTGAGGCACTGATCAAAGAGAAGATTCAGGACCTTGAAGAATTTCGTTTCTTCTTCGACTGTGAGACTAAGGTTGAGAAATGGATGTCCAAACTTAGCCTTGGTGAGGAGGCTAACATCCAGGCTGCTAGAGTCCGGCGAGCATGGAATGCGGTGTCCTTGTACTACAAGAACTTTGAAATGGATCGGTCGAAGGTATCGACCACGGACCTGGACTCCCTGCTGGATGACTCTGAGCTCAGGACTCATAAGCAGAACTCTTGGGTCCGCTACAAGCTCCGCTTCCCCACAGAGCAGTATCCCAGCGATGCTACAGTCTCTAGAGTGACTAGAGAGCTGGACAAGCGCATGCTGTGTGTGACTTCTGTTTGGAAAGTCAAGAGCCTCCAATGGCAATTGTTGACCACCAGCAAGAAGCGTAAGCTGGGTGATGGCCTCTTTACGGAGGAACCAGAGCTGGAGGAACCAGGGCCGAAGGATGTGGAGCACTACCTCGAAAGGTTGCATACCCTCATGCTTGCCTATGCCCTGGCGGGATCGTCCAGACTCTCCGGTGCTCCTCCAGCCAAGGACGAGGATGTGATGGGCTCCGACACCACCAAATTTGTTGGTGCTCCTTTGGACATCCTCCTGAAGTACCATTCACGAGCCAAGAGGGTTGTCATGCAATTGGCACCCGGCAAGCGCCTCAGTTGGCTTCAGACCAAGGATATTGAAGAAAGATCCGAATGGGTGTCTAAGTATCGGGAGTCGACCCGTACACTTGGCACCATCATCAAGGAAACCTATGAGGCCCGGGACGCCCACTGGGTAGTGGTGGCGAGCACTGAGTCGCCTAGCGTCGCTGCGCCCATGGCTCAGAGCGGCGCACCAGAGAGCCCAGTTTCCCACTTCCCAGATGGGCCAGAAGGTCAATGGCAAGGCGGTGGCCAAGACTATGCGCGATGGCACAGTGCTTTGCCCAGCTTTTCAGCAGGGCAATTGCAAGCACAAGGGTGCTTCGTGTCCCAAAGTGCCCATAAGTGTGGCGTGGTGACCAAGGGGCAGCGCATCTGCAACTCAGCCAACCATGGTGCTTCGACTTGCCTAGGGGAGGAGCCTTTAGGGAGTCATCCTTTTCCCCCTTTGCCACCTCCAGGTGGAAGTGATCCACCTCTTTTTGCTGACCTGATGTGTGGTCCAAATGCACCGCTGTCACAAGCCTTCCTGTTTTGTGGATGGCGGACTATGCAAGTCGATTGGCTCTTGGATCCCAGCCATGCTCGGCTGCATGTGATTTTATTGCCGCGGCTTTGGATTGCTCAACCAAGTCCAGAGCTCGTGAAATTGCCAGGGTCTTTGAAGATGGGAGAAAACCCAGGTCCGTTGCGGAGTGACCGCTACCCTGAAGGCTTCTCCGCTCTCTCCAGCAGAGACCAACATCGAGTTGGTGATTGACGCCATGCCCCAAGCATCCGGACATCGACAACAAGGCTTGTGCCTGGGTTCTGACTCAGTTGCAGCAGGCCGCAGATGAGCAGCGTGGTGCGCTGAGGGAGAACCCTGCAAGAACCCTGCATTGGGAGCTTCCCCACAAAAAGGCTATGATGGCGTCAGGCTGTTGGTTCGATACGGACTACTCTGCATGTGTTTTCAACCCGGCCCGGGCCAAGTCGCAACGTTTGCGCCATAACATCCAAGCAATTGCGGGCTGGACGAATTTGCAATGCCACCATATCCATGCAGAAGATGAGTGGACCCCTTTCACACATGAAGGTGTTCGAGTTTACCCATCCAAGGAGGAGGCCGAGTATTCTGCATGTTTGGCCTTCAGCATCGCGGTGGCTGCCTCATGGTGGGCAGTTCGCACGGCGTGCTGCTCTGGTGGTGCCGCGGATGCCCCCCACTGAAGCAGTGGGTAGACGAGCTTATTGGCTCGATTTTGACCCTCGAAGCATGCGTTGGCCCCTTTAGCCATTTCCCTGGGCCTCCTACCTCTGGACGCCGCTGAAGCAGCCAGAGTTCCACGCAGAGGCAAACTGACTGCCGTTCTGCAAGATGGGGCTCTGCCGCCTGAGGCAATCTATGTGGGCCAGGGCCACTCCAGCCACCGGATCCCTAAGACCAAGTGGGCTTCTCCTTTCACCCCAGGCCACAATGTTTCTTTGGATGAGTGGCTCCCCAAGTATGTGGAGTGGGTCTCTCGCAACTTGTGGAGCGCTTGGCCTGAGTTGGAGGGGAAGTTGCTAGTCTGTGACTGCCAGCATGACGGCCAGTGTGAGGCCGATTTGTTGGCAGGAATGGTGTTCGATGCCTTGCGGCCGGGGGCTGACCCGCCGCTGAGTAAGGTAGTCCTCACACCTCGAGCAGCGACTCCGTCTAGGCGGGTGCGCCTGGCAGCCCGGGGCTTGGCCAGCTTGACTCTGCCTAAGCCAGTTTGGAGCATTGCACAAGAGGAAGTGATCCTCGCTTTCCGCAAGCTGTTCCCTGAAGATTGGTTTCTTGGTTTTCGTTTCCTATGATTGAGGATCTCATCAATACACCCGTTTTTCTGGGCTACGTGGGGTGGCGTGCGGACAGAGGTCTTTCATGGGATGGTCCCTTGGCCCCTCTTGAAGCCCCTCCACGTTTTCGCCTTCGACAGAGGCATGCCGAAGGGCAACAAGCAGGTGCCTTGAGCCACAAGGCAGCCCTGCCTCCTCTGCTGTCTTTTGGTCTTGCAATGGACGATCATTTCCATCAAGCTGAAGGTTTGCTGCAGCGTCCGACTCCGTTGGATATGCCTCCCTTGGTTGATGAGGACCTTAGATATGCAGCATCGTCACAGCCCACAGGGACATAGGTTTGGTCGCACTCCTCATAGTGATGCTGTCGTGGCCAGATGTTACCTACCCTTTTGGTCTGATCGAAGGGCTTCCAGCAGTTGGCTATGCCCCTAATTATGGCATCTTCCCCCAGCAGTCTGCGGAGCGCCTCAGCTTCGAAGATGTTCTGGATGGTTGGGAGAGCCATAACGCTCAGATCTTGGCTGGGCTGAAGGCAGGCAAAGATGATGTTTTTGCGTTGACTCAATCATTGAAAGATGCGGACAAAGGTTTCTGCACAGCACCAATGCCTTGGTCTTCGTTGCTGCGGGCAGTGAAGGACAAGCCCTTCCGGCTGATCCCCCGCCATGTCATCACCCAATCCTCAGGGAAACAGAGGGTCATTGATGATGCTGCGCGTGGAGGACAGTCAGAACGTTCCCAAGATGCAAATAAACTGGTCCTATGCTCCCCCCTGCGTCTGGCTCAGCATGTGGCGCTGGTGGCCCAAGAACTGTCAGCGGCGGAGTGGACCGCTTTACTGGCAGTGGATTCTTGGCAAGGAGCAGGAGAAGATTGGCCAGACGCCTACCGCCAGAGCCCCATCTCGCCTGCGGAAGCTTTGGGCTGCGTCGTTTGCTTTTGGCACCATGAATGGGAGAAGCCAGCGTTTCAGCTCTATAGCTCCTTACTTTTTGGGTTGCCATTGGCAGTCACCAGTTTCAACCGCTACTCGAAGTTGATCGAGGCATGTGGTAGGCGTCTACTTGGCGTTTTGGTCAGCATGTACTTTGATGATGCCCACATCACTTCTTGGAAATCTGAGGGACCTTCAGCCCAATGGGCTTTCAGCCAGTTGAATGTGCTTCTTGGCACACCTTTTGCAGAAGACAAACGCCAGACATGTGCATCGTCAGGCACCTTCCTGGGGCTGGATTACAATTTTGAGACGGTGAACACCCCAAACAGCGTCACCTTTTGGGCCAGAGAGCGCCTTCAGGAGAAAGTCTGCGGCATGCTTGATGAAGCTGAAGCTCAACAAAAGTTTTCCCCTGCGCAAGCCTCAAAACTTTATGGTGTTCTGAATTTCCTCGAGTTTGGCCGAGTAGGCTGCGGAGGCCTCCAAGCCATCAAAAATCATCAATACGGGCGGAGTTACCGCCTGTCCCCAGAACTGGAACAGTCATTTGCTCTCATCAGGACAGTTCTCGCCTGCCAACCCAAGCGGCATTTTTGGTTGACTCACAAGACGCGGCCAAGAGTAGTAGCAGCTTCAGATGCTGCCATGGATCATCCCAGAGAGGGATCAGGAGGCTACCTGATTCTTTGGGGTCCCCCAGTGATCAGACCGCGAGAAGCCTTCGTGGCTCTTCTTCCCAAGGAGCTCTACGATTGGTTCGCCCCTGGCACCCAGAAGATTGTGCAATTAGAGATGTTGATGATCGCCCATGCATTGGTCAAAAGAGCTCACCTGTTTCGACGCCGGAGAGGTTATTGGTTCATTGACAACGTGGCTAGTTTGATGTGTCTGATCCGAGGGCGCAGTGATGCAGCTGACTTGGAGCGCATTTCGCACTTCATTCACATTGCCCTCTTTGCTCTCGAATCAGTCTTGTTTTGGGAATACATACCATCAAAGTCAAACTGGGCCGACCCCATCTCACGATTAGGAGAGTCAGACCCATGGCACGTTCAACATGCCTTTACCCGCTTTGAATCGGAGCTACCGATCTTTCTCCTGGATCTTCCTTTCCTGGCGGCAGTCAAGGTAATCCAATTTTTGTAGTGCTTTGGGAATCTATAGTGCCTTGGGTGCAGATCCATGTTTTAGTTGGATCAATGCCAGGGTGTCTGGCATGCATCCATGACGGAGGCGATCCGTCGTAGGCTGATCAGGCTGGAGTGTCCAGCATCCCAAAGCAAAACCTGTAGGTACAGGTTCCAAACCTCGACTGGCCGATGAAAGGAAAAAGAAGGGAGCAGATCTAGTAGCCGTGTGGTGGTCATAGAAATGTATGTGTGCATCAGGTCTTGGAAGGCTAGGGTTTGCACTTNGCAGATCTAGTAGCCGTGTGGTGGTCATAGAAATGTATGTGTGCATCAGGTCTTGGAAGGCTAGGGTTTGCACTTATCATTTCTTTACCACGTGTTATTGTGGCTCAAGTGCCTTGATCCAAAATAGCACTGTTTTTGTTTTCCCCCCCTTGTTTTCAACCCACCCTGAAACGAGGCAGGACTAGTTGCCTTTCCCCGTTTCTTGAAGGGTCCGCTGGACCTGGGGTTTCGCGCTAGTTGGCGCTCTGGTCAGCTGCCTCAGGGGGTCCCCAATACCACCAGGAGTGGCCTGGTAGTCTGGGGTTGAAGGGGTTTGTCCAAAGCGGGTGCAGATCCATGTTTAGTTGGATCAATGCCAGGGTGTCTGGCATGCATCCATGACGGAGGCGATCCGTCGTAGGCTGATCAGGCTGGAGTGTCCAGCATCCCAAAGCAAAAACCTGTAGGTACAGGTTCCAAACCTCGACTGGCCGATGAAAGGAACAAGACGGGAGCAGATCTAGTAGCCGTGTGGTGGTCATAGAAATGTATATATACACGTACATGTATACGATATGTATGATTTTAGCATTCTTTACCTTGCACAAGCTTCGGCTCCAACAATGAGAGACCCAGAAGGAACCAACTAAAGCTTTTGATGTCCTTCTCAGACATCCCATATTTGCGGGCAATTCCGAGTTGATCAGTTAAAGATCACAGAATGGCCCGAACAAACGCCAAACATGTAGCTCATTTCCTTTTCTTTCAAACACGATGTTTGTACCGAATTGTAGACCCCAGCCTCAGCGAATTTGTTCCCTTTTGCCCAGGAATTTCAGGAGAAGCAGGCGGCGCCAGTGGTCCAGGTCCAGCTTGGTGGCACCTTAGTGCCTGGTGGCGGCTGCCCGGCGGTCTGTGGCGAATTCGTGCAGTGCGGCTTAGACCGGCGAAGCAGGCAGAACCTCCTGAATCTGGAGCAGCTTGATTCCTTGAAAAGCATTCAATTATATACCTTCCAGTAAACTGCCACACAAGTATGGAAAATCACTATTTTAAAGAGGTAAATCAGCTATAAATGTCCATTTTCCATAGCTGTGATGCTATGTCAGTTCACTGGAGGGTAAACAGGCTTCTGGATGGTTCTGGTATGTTCTGGTCGATTTTTTTAAACAGATTCTTATTATTTCTCATTTATTAATATATGTTGTGGCCTTGTCTTCAGATGGTTTTTGGCAAGATGCAAAGATAGAAATCATCATGAAATTTAGGATTCTGATGGATTGTTCTTACTATTCTATGCTGGCGGCTCCCAATAACCCAGTGCCTTCCAGGAGCGCGTTCATGACCTGAGCGGTCCCCACCAGAATTTATAAGGGGAGCCGTGCAATGCCTTATTGAAGTAGTTGTAAATTAATTGATTTGGAGACCTGACGGTCTAACCCAACCACTGGCTGGGTTTTCAGATGTCTTTTTCTTGTCAACCCTGGTGATGAGGATGATGAGGATGATGAGGATGATGAGGATGATGAGGATGATGAGGATGAGGATGGTGAGGATGGTGATGATGATGATGATGATGATGATGATGATGATGATGATGATGATGCACGAAATTGACTTATGATCGCGAATGCCCAGAGACTGATGCCCCCAAAAAATGAGAAAAAAAAACAAAAATCAAAGCAAAAAACAACGACAAAAACCAATTCAGAAAAAACAGCAAAAAAATGCAAAAGGAAAAATCGCGGAAACCAGTTCCATACTCAAATCTTCTTTCTTGTCGTGAGTTGAAGCTAATTTCCCACCTATTTCCATGAAAATCATCCATTTGCAGCTGATTGTTTTTTTTCCATCAGTTTTTGGAGATTTTTCTTCCCCACCTGCCAGGTGAGGGTTGCTAGATTTTAACAAAGTTCCGTCCTTCCTTCGCAGTGGGAACTGCCGGACGTCATCTGCCTGCCACAGATCGCAGTGGGCACTGCCGGACTTCATCTGCCAGCTCCAGATCGCAGTAGGCAATGCCGGACTTCATCTGCCAGCTCCAGATCGCAGTGGGCACTGCCGGACTCAAACGCGACTGCCAGATTGCAGTGGGCACTGCCGGGCTTCAGCCGCGACTGCCAGATTGCAGTGGGCACTGCCTGACTTCAACCGCGACTGCCAGATCGCAGTGGGCGCTGCCGGACTTCAACCGCGACTGCCAGATCGCAGTGGGCACTGCCGGACTTTAACCCGTATACATGCCAGATAGAATGCCAGACGAGATGCCAGATACAATGTCAGAATATATGTCAGATAAAATTTCAGATAGAATTCCAGATAGAATGTCAAAATATACGTCAGAAGATGTGTCAGATAGAATGCCAGGTAGAGTGTCAGAATATATGTCAGATAGAACGCCAGGTAGAT
>BGPT01002404.1:39345-41408 GCA_003297045.1 Symbiodinium sp. clade C Y103 | reverse complement strand
ACAAGAATAAGAACCGAATTCCACTCCTAGATCTTTCAACCCATAATTTGGGATGTTCTAAGTGTGTAATCTGCCACCTACCTGGGGGCATCCTAGAAATCAAACATAGCATCGATTTTTTTTGGCGAAATGGGGTCTTTGCATAAGCCTTCAAGACTAAAAACCTATTAACTTCCAATGTTTGGGGATGCCCACAGGTGGCTGGCAGAACGTAAACTTAGAACATCGGCAAATATAGGTCAATGCCTGATCCTCCTTCCTTATTCATAGGCATGCGGCATAGGCTCCATTTGGCTGAAGATATTTGTTTTTTTCTGAGTGCCCACAGGTTGGTGCTACAGTCTACACTTGCAATATCCCCCGATATTGCTCAATTCCTTATGTTCCTGCTTTATGCATAGGCATAGGCTACATTTGGCTAAAAACCTTGATGTATTGTCATTCTTGGGATGCCCACAGGCTGGTTGTGCAGTCTGCACTTAGAACATCCCAAATTATGCTTTGACAGATCTAGTTGCGAGATTCTTGATAAATTCCGTGTAGAGCCCATGTGTTTGCAAAACTTTATTGCAAGTTACAATGATGCCCTCAGGTAGGTGGCAGAGTATACACTTACTGTAGAATATCTCAAATTGCGTTCTTTTTTTTAAGATTCAGACCGTGCAAGAGGGGAAAAGATGTTCTGAAAATCTCTCGGGATGCGTGTGCAGGTGAGTGTTGTTTAATTTTGGATTCGTTTTTCCTCTAGCGAAGGGATACTTAGAACATCAAACTGTATTTTTTGACTATGTTCTAAGTAACACATGTTCTAAGTATGTGGTTTCTTGATTTGATGTTCTAAGTTTGTGCTTAGAACATCCCCTCTTGATTTTGTGATGTTCTAAGTAACATGTCCGTTGCATTTGGAAAACACTTTATGTTCTAAGTACATGTCGCACTATATATATACCAGATAGAATGTCAGAACATATGTCAGAAAAATGTCAGAACAATTTTTCTGGTAGAATGTCAGAACATATGTTGGATAGAATGTCAGAGCATATGTCAGAGAGAATGTCAGATAGAATGCCAGGAGGAAGAGGAGGAGAGGACAACTCTGATGAAATCTAGAGACCGAAGGTCCCTAGATTTCATGAGAGTTGTCCTCTCCTCCTCTTCTCTACCAGAAAGTTTTGCCAGAAGAATGTCAAAATATGTATCACATTATAAGCCAAATAAAGTCTCATGGTGGGGATCACTCGGAGTAAGTAATTTTTTCCAAAACAGATGGAAAAAAAGAAAACCAAATCAGCTGCAAAAGGAGGATTTTCAGGGAAATAGGTGGGAAATTGGCTTCAACTCACGACGAGAAATAAGATTTGAGTCTGGAACTGGTGTCCGTGATTTTTTCCCTTTTGCAGCTGATTTTTTTTGTTTTTCTGGTTTGTTTTTTTGATTTGTTTTTTTTTCCCCATGATTTGGGACTTGTCTGAGGAATTAGTAATCATAAAAATTGATCCTTTTAGATCTGTTAGGGGAAGTGGTTGGCTCAGCCACCAGATGATGCTCTAGGACACGAGAAGTGAGCCAAAGAATTGTGCAAACCCCTTAGCACACAAGATTTGCAGTCCGGCCCATGGCAACTTAATCAAACAAAAAATAGGTAACTCTTCGAATGTGAAGGGAAGGGTCTTTTCCTTCCCCTCTTGGCGTGGGATGAATGGTGCCCGGCTTCACCTGGCCCAGGTATTGGGCAAATTTTGCTTACAACGGTCTCTTGCCAAACCCCGCGGTCAACGTTGGGTTAGCTTACGACAAGGCCAAAGGATCTGTCAACTTCATTCCACAGTTGCTGGCATTGTGGACGCCCATCAGGTTGGCCAACAAGCAGGTTATACCAAGGACACCTGACTTCCAGTGTCCCAACACTAGCTGCTGGATACCCAGGGGCTATTTGAATGACGACTACTGCGACTGTCCAGGATTCTGACGCATGTCCGGACCTTCAGTGTCGTAACCCAGGTTTGGATAGTGCTGTTAAACAACCCTGCCTGGGAGTCGGGGTTGTCACGGATGCTTTCGTT
>BGPT01002404.1:24345-34345 GCA_003297045.1 Symbiodinium sp. clade C Y103 | reverse complement strand
CTACTACTATACTCCTTTTACTGCTACTACTGCTACTACATTCGTAGATGGCTCAGGACTGGAAGCTAGGCTGACTGACTGCCTTAAATCGTAAGGCTTGCAAGCCATTGCTGCAATGCAGTTAATCATTCAAAGCGAGAGGAGGCTTCACTGGCCTGCCATCATGCTGGACATGTAGCTAGCCTAGACGCAGGCCTGGTTGCATATTCCTGGCCTGATCAGATAGAAAGAAAAAAATCTTTAGTTCTTATTGAGTGCCCAAATGGGGGCAAACTCAAATAACTTCACAAACCTTTAAAAAGCCTTAATACACACTAATAAGCAATAAACAGGTTTAACAAGAGCATGGATACATTCAGCCTATATCCACTGAGAAAAGTGCATCCAAGGGGGAATCTAGAGGGAAGCTAGGAGGGATTCCATGAAGTATATCTTTCAGGCCCCGCGTGCTCCTTGCAAACTTCCGCCCCGAGGTTTGGCTTGTATTTTGTAAGATTTTGGTCAGCTAGCCGAATGACGCTATTTGAACATATTTGAACGATTTCCTTTTGTCCCGCTATTTCATGTCTGAACTTTGGAGGGCGATCCCCATCGAATCTCATTTTTCAAAGCGCAGAAAATTCAGAATTTGGTTCAAGGGAAAGCTGGCAGGAACCCCCGAGGAGAATCAATAGGTTTTTTCGATTCAGACACCCATTGAAGATGAGGTTCTTGTGTTGCTTTTTGCGGCCTCCCTTCTCGTTGGGAATGCAGCCCTTTTTTCGAAGTATTTCGATGTCCTGCCATGCCTCCACTGGAGGCGGCTGGCCCGCGGTGGCTATCGATACTTATTTTGAAATGTTCCAGTTCAATCCAGTTCAGTTCATGGGATACCCATGGATACCCCGAAGTATGCCAAGATCGTTTCGCATTTGCTTTCAAGTGTTTCGGTTTGGGGTGGTCAAACCAGGCAGGCTGCACTATCCCTAGCTTCCTCGTCAACAATCAGATTTGCGACTGTCCATGGACGTGTGCCGACGAAGAACCTGTACAAAATATTCGTGGCCAGGAGTACCTGATTAATTGTGGCTCAGTCAATGGCTGATTGGGATATATGGAGATGATTGTTGTTTGAAAGGCCACCAATATCATGCTTGATTTTGCCATTTCCTTTGATGGAACCATTTTTGGGTAAATGTTAGCAAATCTTATGCAAGGATTATTCCCCAACAGCGTAAGCTTGGGGTCTTCAGCTATAGTAAGGTCTCAGGTCCGAGCAGCCAAAACCCCAATTCCCAAAGTTCCCAGGTTCACAGGAAAAGGTTCCCAGGAACAGGTTCCCAAGCAAGGCTCCCAAGAAAGGTTCCCAGGCAAGGTTGCCAGAACAGGTTCCCAAGCAAGGTTCCCAGGAGCACGTTCCCAAGCAAGGTTCCCAAGCAAGGTTCCCAAGCAAGGTTCCCAAGCAAGGTTCCCAAGAAAGGTTCCCAAGCAAGGTTCCCAGAACAGGTCCCAAGCAAGGTTCCCAAGCAAGGTTCCAAGAACAGGTTCCCAAGCAAGGTTCCCAAGCAAGGTTCCCAGAACAGGTTCCCAAGCAAGGTTCCCAAGCCAGGAACAGGTTCCCAAGCAAGGTTCCCAGGAACAGGTTCCCAGGTTCCCCAACAAGGCTTTTAGGAACAGGTTCCCAGGCAAGGTTCCCAAGGAAGGTTCCCAAGCAAGGTTCCCAAGCAAGGTTCTCAAGCAAGGTTCTCAAGCAAGGTTCCCAAGCAAGGTTCCCAAGCCAGGTTCCCAAGCAAGGTGTTCCCAAGCCAGGTTCTGAGAACAGGTTCCCAAGCAAGGTTTCCAAGGAAGGTTTCCAGAACAGGTTTCCAAGCAAGGTTCCCAAGCAAGGTTTCTAGAAACAGGTTTCCAGGAACAGGTTTCCAAGCAAGGTTCCCAGAACAGGTTCCCAAGAACAGGTTCCCAAGCAAGGTTCCCAAGCAAGGTTCCCAAGCAAGGCTCCCAAGCAAGGTCTCCAATCAAGGTGCCCAAGCAAGGTTTCTAGAAACAGGTTCCCAGGAACAGGTTTCCAAGCAAGGTTCTCAGGAACAGGTTTCCAAGCAAAGTTTTCAGAAACAGGTGCCAAAGCAACAAGGTTTTTAGGAAAAGTTCCGCAACAGCGTAAGCTGAGGGTCTTGAGCCATAGTAAAGGTTTCGGAGCAAGTCGGAGCAGCCAAAATCCCACGGCGCAAGGTTCCCAAGCAAGGTTCCCAGGAACAGGTTCCCAGGAACAGGTTCCCAAGCAAGGTTCCCAGGAACAGGTTCCCAAGCAGTTCCCAGGAATAGGTTCCCAAGCAAGGTTCCCAGGAGCACGTTCCCAAGCAAGCTTCCCAGGAACAGCTTGCCAAGCAAGGTTTTTAGGAACAGGTTCCCAAGCAAGGTTTCCAGGAAGGTTTCCAACCAAGGTTCACAGAACACAGGTTCCCTAGGAACAATTTCCCGAGCAAGGTTCGCAGGAACAGCTTCCAAAGCAAAGTTCCCAGGAACACGTTCGCAAGCAAGGGTGCCCAGGAACAAGTTCGCAAGTAGTTTCCAGGAACAGGTTCCCAAGCAAAGTTCCCAGGAACAGGTTCCCAAGTAAGGTTCCAGGAACACGTTCACAAGCAAGGGTTCCTAGGAACGGGTTCCCAACCAAGGTTTCCAGGTTTCCAGGAACACGTTCGCAAGCAAGGTTCCCATGAACAGGTTCCCAAGCAAAGTTTCCAGGAACAGGGTTCCGAAACAAGGTTGATTCCCAAGCAAGGCTCCTAGGAACAGGTTCCCAAGCAAGTTTCCGAGGAACAGGTTCCCAAGCAAGGCTCCTAGGAACAGGTTCCCAAGCAAGCTTCCCAGGAACAGGTTCCCAGCAAGGTTCCCAGTTCCCAGGAGCAGGTTCCCAAGCAGGGCTCCCACGAACAGGTTCCCAACCACGGTTCCCAGGAACAGGTTCCCAAGTAAGGTTCCAGGAACACGTTCGCAAGCAAGGGTTCCTAGGAACAGGTTCCCAACCAAGGTTCCCAGGAGCATGTTCGCAAGCAAGGCATGAACAGGTTCCCAAGCAAGGTTCCCAGGAACAGGTTCCCAAGCAAGGTGCGCAGGAACAGGTTCCCAAGCAAGGCCAGGGACAGGCACCCAAGCAAGGGTTTCAAGGTCAGTTTCCCAAGAGGTCCCGAAGAATGGTTCGCAGCAAGGAAAAGGGACGAATGCAGGCCTTCGCTGTGCTTTCGAGGTTGGTTTCCTATGTTGCTTTTGCCATGTAGTGTGTTCAGGACCCTCTATTGCCCACTTCTGTTGACTTGTAGTTGGCTTCAACCAAACCCAGAATTGAGAGTGTTGCTTTCCAGCTGGCCCTAGGGTCGGTAAGGTGTGCAGCCATCTCAGCACTAGTCAATCAGATTAAGATTGGTATAGTATGCGAGAACAGGTTCCCAAGCAATGTTCCTAAGAAAGGTTGCTATGTGTTAAGAGGTTCCCAAGAACAGTTTCCCAAGCAAGGTTCCGAATGATAGGTTCCCAATAAGGTTCCCAGAACAGGCTTGCAAGCAAGGTTTCTATAAGGAAAATTCCCAAGCAAAGCTGATAAGTTTTAAGAAGTTCCGAAGACAGGTTCCTCAGCAAGGTTCCCAAGGAAGGTTCCTAAGCAAAGTTCCTAAGCGAGGTTCCCAAGCAAGGATTCAATGCAGGGTTTATAAGCAAGTTGCCAAGCAAATTTCCTAAGCCAGGTCCCCCAGCAAGATTCTGAAGAATGGACCTGGGTTGCATGAACAAGTTGTCAAGGAAGGTTTCCAAGAAACTCTTTCAAACATTAAGCAAGGGTTTCCGAAAACTTGTTTCGCAAGTGCAGTTTCCAAGAAGAAGTGCGCAGGCAAGGTTCCCAAGCCGAGTTCTCAAGCAAAGGCTCCCAAGAACAGGTTGTGAGGAACATGTTCCCAAGCACGTTTCCGACAAACAAGTTCCCAGCAAGTTTCCCAAGAACAGGTTTCCAAGAACAGGTTTGCAAGCAAGGTTCCAAAAAAACGGTTCCCAAGCAAGTTCGACGCAAAAGCCTCAGGCCAGGTTCCCAAGAAAAGATTTCCAGGCAAGGGGAAGGTTCGCAACCTAGGTTCTGAGCAAGGTTCCCAAGCAAGGCTTTTGAAGCACAGGTGTCCAGGCACGCAAGATTCGTGAGCTGAGCAGGTTTCCAAACAAAGTTTCGGAAAAGCTTGTTTGCAAGCAAGGCTCTAAACAACAGGTTCCGAAAGCAAGTTTCGGAAGCAGGGTCGCCGACAAAGTTTCGGAAGAAGAGTTCCGAAGCAAGGTTCCCAAGTGCAGCTTCCCAAGCAAGGTTGCAAGCGAGAAAAGCAAGCTTCCACAGACAGGTGCAGAATAGCATGCATAATCGTGATGGTAGTAGAGTAGAGCAGTAGTAGAGCAGGCGTAGGGGGAGTAGGAAGAGTCGGAGTAGGTGTAGGAGTAGGCGTAGGAGTAGGAATAGGAGCAAGGAGTGGTAGTAGCAGTCGGAATCCGACGTCGGAATCCGGCAGCGCAATGAAGATTGTCCGAAAAGTAGAGGCAGAAGTAGAAGCAGATGTAGAAGCACAAGTAGGAGAAGATGTGGGGCAAGTAGTAGAAGTAGTAGTGTGAGGTACAAGAGGCATATAATAGAAGGAGAAATAGGAGAAGGAGGAAAAGAGCTCAGGCACGCACCATAACGAGAACCCAAAAGATAAGTTTGTCGGGCCCGCCGGAAGTTATCATGAAGATTCAGCTGAGCTCGAGCATGGTAAAACGGATGACCAAGCCGCAGACATGTACAAAACTTCTGCCACCACAAAAGTGAGGTCCAGCCTTGTGCCTCCTAGGCATTTAGGATTGACCTCCCGGGTGAGCTTAAAGATCCTAAGGAAGGGGCTGCGCCTCCGCGGAATACTTAGACGCATCCGTAGCTTAGCTCGAGTTGATACTTTGCCACCCCACAGCCCCAAATTGTATAGCTTTGAGTCCAACCGCCAAAGTAGTTGTGCAGCGAAGACCATCCCACTGCGCCACCTGACTCCAGCTGGTTCGGGCAACGCAGTAGTCCATGTTGTGACATTGGCTCAGGTGCCCAACGAGCAAAAGGGTGCTTGCAATTTGCAATTGTTGATGTTGAGGCTCTTGAGGAATGATTTTTTTGGGTTAACCCCGAACAGTCTGATTGAATCTTCTTTTGGAACGTGGTAAGATAAGTCCGAGCATGTCGATGTGTGTCGGATGCGGGTTGCCAGAAACCCAGCCCCGCGCAGCCAGGTGAAATTTGCGAATGCCCGACCGCGTGTCAGCAGCTCTATAGTTACTATGGCGGAGAATACAGGTTTGATCCGGATTTAGGCCGGCAGGGTGCATATTTGCCAAAAGACTTGCATGGGTGAAGTGATTTTACTCGGAGCCTCATTGGCAGGTGTCACGGCATATCCTGGTAGAAACGTGGGCCGCCAAAAATTTCTTTCTTCGATTGATCCCCACCATGACATTTCACTTGGCATATAGTGTGATACATATTTTGACATTCTTTCTGGCAAAATTTTCTGGCAGGGAAGACGAGGAGAGGAAAACTCTGATGAAATCTAGAGACCTACCGAAGGTCTCTAGATTTCATCAGAATTGTCCTCTCCTCCTCTTCCTCCCAGCATTCTATCTGACATTCTCTCTGACATATGCTCTGACATTCTATCTGACATTCTTTCTGACATTTTATCTGACGTATATTCTGAAAGTCTTTCTGGCATTCTATTCAGCATATCTTTTGACAGTCTTTCTGGCATTCTATCTGGCATATCTTCTGACATTCTTTCTGGCATTCTATGTGGCATATCTTCTGACATTCTTTCTGGCATTCTATTTGACATTCTATCATGGTCACCTAGTCTGGCATTCTATTTGTCATTCTTTCTGGCGTTCTATTTGACACATCTTCTGGCATTCTTCCTGGCATTCTAGTTGGCATAACATTCTTTCTGGCATTCTATCTGGCATATCTTCTGGAATTCTATCTGGCATTCTATTTGGCATGTCTTCTGACATTCTTTCTGGCATTCTATCTGACACATCTTCTGGCATTCTATCTGGCATTCTATCTGACATTCTATCTGGCACCTAGTCTGGCATTCTATTTGTCATTCTTTCTGGCATTCTATCTGACACATCTTCTGGCATTCTATCTGGCATATCTTCTGGCATTCTATCTGGCATTCTATCTGGCATATCTCCTGACATTCTTTCTGGCATTTCATATCTCCTGACATTCTTTCTGGCATTTTATGTGGCATATCTTCTGACATTCTTTCCGGCATTCTATGTGGCATATCTTCTGACATTCTTTCTGGCATTCTATTTGGCATTCTTTCTGGCATCTAGTCTGGCATTCTAGCTGGCATCTCTTCTGACATTCTATCTGGCATTCTATCTGGCATATCTTCTGACATTCTTTCTGGCATATCTTCTGACAGTCTTTCTGGCATTCTATCTGACATTCTATCTGGCATCTAGTCTGGCATTCTCTTTGTCATTCTTTCTGGCATTCTATCTGACACATCTTCTGGCATTCTTCCTGGCATTCTAGTTGGCATATCTTCTGACATTCTTTCTGGCATTTTATCTGGCATATCTTCTGGCATTCTATCTGGCATATCTTTTGACATTCTTTCTGGCATTCTATCTGGCGGTTGAGGTCCGGCAGTGCCCACTGGGATCTGGGGCTCGCGGTTCGGCACTGCCCACTGCAATCTATGGCTGGCAGATGAGGTCCGGCAGTGCCCACTGCGATCTGCAGCTGGCGAGGAGGACGAGGAGGCGGAGGACGACGACGACGACGACGACGAGAAGAAGAGCTCTGTTAAAATCTAACAACTCTCACACCTGGCAGGTGGGGAAGAAAAACAAATCGGGTTGGTGAACCCAAATAGATCACCAGAAAAATTGCACTAGCATCCTTTTTCGGCATGCTCATGAAAAGTTCACCACTGCCCAAGGTGGGGCATTGTCAATTGATGTATTGAGTGATTTATGATATTGAAATGATCAGCAAATACAAAAAACAGCCGCGTGGCGCGACCAGGCGTGGAAGAGGAGTCTTGCGTACGCACTCAAGAATTCTTGCAACGACCTCGCTTCCAATGTCCACCTCCTGGCAATTGCTCCTTACCAATCGGTTTCTGGATGGATTAGAGGACAAGAGAGAGAGAGAGAGAGAAACAAAAAAAAACATATGTAAATAAACTACTGTAGAAATATATAGAAAGAGAATAAGACAGACATACAGAAGAAGAAGGAAGTGCAGCAATGGTTTTTTCTGCAAGAGTATGGTCAAAAAATTTGCCGCAAAAGCGATGTGAACATATGTGAACAGTTTCAACAATCCCATTTGGTTGATGTTCATGACACTAGGTAGACCGCTTTCTTTTCAAGCACGGGGATTTTCCAAAATTTATCACCGTCCAGAAAAGAAGTCTTGCAGCGTTTTTTCGAAGGGGGGGTTCCTTGAGCGCCGAGGATATGTCAACGACAACCATTGCGACTGTCCAGGAACATGTGCAGATGAGGAGGACTGGGACTGTGACACTTGCGTGTGTCCAGATATCTGCGGCATCAAAAATCGCAACTGTTCCTTGGGACACTTGTGTAGTTTCAAACGTTTGTTTTCCCATGTTTTCCACCTTTGGATTGTCTCTTCGTGATGATTCAGACGTTTCTTTTCCAAAAAGTTCACCAATTGAAAGCAATTACCCTGGGCCAGGGCCCCAAACACTTAGGGGGAACAGGCACGTCAGGACAAGACTGTTTGCTTACACCAGGAGCTCTTCAACAATTTTTGGTTTTGGGCAAGGCGGCAAGGACTTCCCACAAAATCCCTATACAAAGACATCCTGAGATGATCTATCATCAAAATAATGCAAAGGCATCCTCAGAGGATCTAATATATATATATATACATACATACATACATACATACATACATGTCTATACATATCTATGCATATCTATGCATATCTATGCATATCTATGCATATCTACGCAAAATATCCCACAAACATATTTGAAAAAATCTCCGTACAAAGACCCCTTAGACTGGCTCACAAGATCTCGAGCAAAGGACCTGCTGACAGGGTCTCTATAAGGACCTCTTGAAGGATTCCAGCACAAGGATCTCTATTGTAGACAAGGACCTCTAAAAGGGATTTACATGGGACCCCCAGAGGACCCTCGACAAGATAATACTTGTAGAAGGAATGCTTGAGGATCTCCAGCACTTACCAACAAACACCAGCCGCAAATTGGTTCGTGGTTTCGACCTTATTCTGTTAATTAGTTCATTTTTCACATTTTTCACATTTTTCACATTTTTTTTACATGTTTCACATCACCAAACATTGGGTGACAACCCCCAAGTCACATTCACATTTTGGCTGGATGCACGCTCACCACCATCCAGGTTTTGATGTCTATTTCGCTTGCCCACTGAGCAATTGCACTATCAGCATTTTCTCCCTCAATGATGCGAGCTGTGACTGTCCCGGTTGCGAGGATGAAAGCAACTTTACCTGTGACACTTGTGTTTCTGGGTGCCCCACGAACCAGACCTGCCACAACCAGTATTATTATGGATGTGAGTATCGGCTCTTGTCGTGCCCTGGCACAGAACTTTCCGGCAGTGATTTTACCTGCTTCATTCCTGCTAGCTACTTGAACGACAATTTCTGTGATTGTCCCGATTGCACAGACGAAGTGGCTTGGGATTGCGGAAATTGTTCATCTGGCTGCAGGTCGACCTGTGTCAACCCGCAATTTTTGGAGTGGGATGAGAGAGGTACAAATCAGCAGAGGGCAGTCAACTGCTTCGGGCAGCAGTTTAACTTAAATTTTGCCGTTCAATGCCCTGGGTACCCGGCACGCAGCGGCTTTCCCGCCACCAAGCTGGGATGTGCCATACCTTATGCGGCGCTGAATGACAACAGGTGCGACTGCCCCACATGTAGCTGCGGCGCATAATTTGTAGGGGCTTCAGCCAAGTTTTGTCGAAATATTGTTCAGCCAATTAACTACCAAGAATGAGGAAATTCTCGTGGGTAGCCAGTTCCACATCCCAACAAACCATAGTGGGTAAGCCTTGGCTGAGTACGTAGATGGATTTCAGAAACCTATATAGATGAAGAAATACATTATATTATATGATACTATATCCCTTTTTGATCGGTATCCAAGAGTAGCTATGTTGAGAATTTAGCATGTTCTTTTTTTGTCAGGTTGCCTTTCACAGACACGCGCCTCAGAGCCCAGTGGTACCAAACATCCAAGTCACAGACACTTGTACACGTGGTCTGAGCCTCTGAGAAATTCAGTTTCTTCACCATTCCAACTTTGACACACCAAGGCAGAGACGAAGCATTTGAAGACTGCGAGGTCGGCGTTTGTAGTTCCTCCGTCTTCTGCAGTCCTGGGGGCGTGAACTCGCTCATCTGCAAATGCCCCAGCAGCTGCGGAGAACCCACCAGCTGCGCAGGGAAGTGCACCGGAGATCCGTTGCTCTATGGGACGGGGGCGCTGAATCGCGTCCCTCCACAGGCGCGGCAGCTGCCTTCCCATTGTTGCCGGTAATAAATAAACCCAACAATAAACTATCATGTCCCAAGTTGCCCCAAACTGTACCAACTGAACCAACTTCTGGGTCTATGAAGCTTGAAAAGTTGGAGTTTATTCTTGATGTGGTATTGTATATATTTCTTCATTTTGGACTAGGGCCTCAAAATGCCCCAGAGTGAGNAGCTTGAAAAGTTGGAGTTTATTCTTGATGTGGTATTGTATATATTTCTTCATTTTGGACTAGGGCCTCAAAATGCCCCAGAGTGAGGATGCAGTTATAAGGTATACTGTAATTAATAAATGTTACATGGTGTTTATTATTTTCATTGAAGCCGGGATGAGGTCAGTAGAGGCGCCCAAAGAAATTCAAAGAGTGGTGTCGTCAACGCGAAGGGCTTAAACACGTTGA
>BGPT01002404.1:8541-18746 GCA_003297045.1 Symbiodinium sp. clade C Y103 | reverse complement strand
ATTTTATCGACAAAGGTTTTGCCAGGTTTGAAGGGCCCTTTGACAGTAAGTTTACACTCTTTTCAAAACCTTGCTGTAATAATTTAAAAATGGATCAATATTGCAAAACAGCATGCTACATTTTCCTACAGGAAGGCTATGATTTCTGAACTGATTCATTACTTATATAGGAGTGTTCTCCCTGAAATTGGGAAATAATNAGCATGCTACATTTTCCTACAGGAAGGCTATGATTTCTGAACTGATTCATTACTTATATAGGAGTGTTCTCCCTGAAATTGGGAAATAATGCTACACATTTTTCAAAGAATGCCATATTTTTTGCAAAGGGCTGTTGCATACATTGAGGAATAGTGCTCTTTGTGCAAAGACATTTTACAAGTGTTGTTTGGTAATTAAGTTGTCCTTCATTATCTATAAAGAAGATATTGCATGAATTGGTGCCTGTTTAAAGTGCATTTTTTTTTGAAATGCTACACATCTTTCAAAGAANAATTAAGTTGTCCTTCATTATCTATAAAGAAGATATTGCATGAATTGGTGCCTGTTTAAAGTGCATTTTTTTTTGAAATGCTACACATCTTTCAAAGAAGACCACAGTGTTGTTTGCAAATGTTTTTCCTTCATTATTTATAGTGACCATATTGCATGAATTGGTNAATTAAGTTGTCCTTCATTATCTATAAAGAAGATATTGCATGAATTGGTGCCTGTTTAAAGTGCATTTTTTTTTGAAATGCTACACATCTTTCAAAGAAAGCCACAGTTTTTTGCAAAGGGTTGTTGCATACATTGAGGAGTAGTGCTCTTTGTGCAAAGGCATTTTACAAGTGTTGTTTGACAATGAAAGTTGTCTTTCATTATTTATAAAAAACATATTGCATTAATTGGTGCCTGTTTCCAGTTTACAGTGCGCATTTTTTAAAAAGAACTATTGCATGTGTTGAGGGAAATTCCTGTAGAGATGTAGAACCCATACATTCTGAAAACAATGCTGCACCCTTTGCAAAGGCCTTTTGCACTTGTTTGTTTTGTTGTCTTTATCTCTTATTCATGTCTGTTTTGGTTTAACCTATGTATCTATGCATGACCTGGGAGAGCTATTGATAATGCACAATGGTTGTTTTTATTGCAGAAGCAACAATGTTTGGTTTTGGAAAGAAGAATGNATGCATGACCTGGGAGAGCTATTGATAATGCACAATGGTTGTTTTTATTGCAGAAGCAACAATGTTTGGTTTTGGAAAGAAGAATGTTTAGTATCTTTTGCAGAAATTAGATTCCAAAAATGCAAAAATTTGGCGCTCACAACACCCCCCTCCCAAATTTAATTGATGACACCTTTTGGGCGCTGCTCATTTTGATGTCTTGATAAGAACACCCCCAAGACAAGAGAGATGAAAGTGCGCATGTGGTTCTTGATTCCGGACTGTATTTGACCAAAGGATGCCAAAGGAAGTTTAGAAGTCTATACTTGCGTGTACGCTTGGAAGTCAATGCATGGGAGGTCCTGGGATGGGATGTGAAGTGGCGGAATGTGATGTCATGTGATATGATGGGTTGGGATGTGATGGAATGGCGTGTGATGGGATGTGATGGAATGGGATGTCATGGGACGTGATGTGATGGGATGTGATGCGATGGCATCAGGTGGAATGTGATGGGATGGGATGTGATGGAATGTGATGGGATGGGACATTTTCAGCTTTCACTTTTGTAGGGCATTCTCGCACGAAAGCTTCGTTTTCACAACTTCAACTTTCAGTCTTGGAGGGAAGTCTCGCCGAAAGCTTCATTTTCACCTGTTCAGGTTTTGAGGGAAGTCTCGCACGAAAGCCTCGTTTTCACATCTTCCACGTTCAGATTTTGAGGGAAGTCTCGCACGAAAGCTTCGTTTTCACATCTTCAAGGTTCAGACTTTGAAAGAAGTCTCGCACGAAATGCGTTATTTGAGAGTTACCCTCTGGCAAATTAACATAGACCCTGAAAATAGTCATATTTTAGAGGAAACTAATCTTCAACCCCTATCTGCCAGGGTCTATGTTAATTTACCAGAGGGTAGCAGACGCACAAAATGCTGCGTTTTGCAACACAAAGCCTGCCTCGGAAGATGGATGAGGAAGGTCTGCCGCGCGACGGGTGCGAGACGGAAAAGGATGGAAGATAAGACTAGATGTTTTGAGATGAGATGAATTATCGTGGGGTGAGCATGCAAGCTACCAAAGCAAATGGAATGGCTTCAAAGAAGATGAAGTGACATGAAATAAGCTGAGATGAGATCGGCTCAGGCAAGGCGAGGTGAGATGAGCTGACATGATGTCAGATGAAACAGGAAATGTGAAGAAAAATGGACGAAATTGTGACGAGACAAGAGGACAAATGGCATGAGAACATAGTGTTCACACACAGACGAAGTGACATGAGATGAAATGAAATCGACCGAGATGAAGTGACAGGAGATGCGATGAGATGCGATGAGATGCGATGAGAT
Source organism: Symbiodinium sp. clade C Y103 (assembly GCA_003297045.1). NCBI lineage: Eukaryota > Dinophyceae > Suessiales > Symbiodiniaceae > Cladocopium > Cladocopium sp. clade C. The sequence continues at coordinate 16,255 of BGPT01002404.1, read as the reverse complement.
CAGTTGAAATGAGAGGTGTGACAAGTCGAGAGGCCGCTGTTGCGAAGCACAGAAGGCTTGGCCGCACTTTATAGGCACAGTTTTTGTTCCGCTCTGTAGGCTATAGGTGCTTTAAGTTTGAAACTTCCGCCCCCGGCTTGCCCAGGAACTACTCGTAGGATTTTGTAGGTAGTGTAGGGCCAAAAGGGATTTCAGACATGTATACATGTAAATAAACCTGCTTCCATACTACCTGTCTTCACATTATTTCCTCTGTGGCAAGACAGCGCAATTGCGAGGCTGGCAACTGCATGAATCATCCGGAGAATATCGGACCTGATCCACATGCCCCTGGCATCTTGGAAGTTTTTGGTTCCAAGAAGTGGCACCATGTCTTGGAACAAAACCCAGGTACAGACATACACGATATACTGTACACGATCCTGCTCAAACATGCATCCATCATCCATCCATCCAAAAATGCAGACATATGCAGACAGACAGATATCGGGGGGCACTTGGCACATCTAAAAAGGATTGGCATGGAGATGGAGGAGTAGGGACGCGTGTCTGTCCAGTTTGCCTTGGTGTTGAGTGTTGATTTGAAATCGAAAGCAACCACGTTTTTTTTTGCTTGTGTCCGGATCGAATATGATTTCTACTTTTGAGGTCGTGGAACAATTTTCTGGCTCAACCTGACTGAACCTAGTGAATTCCATTCCATCACGGGTACTACCTCTCAGCACATCTCAGCACCCTTCACTGTGCGTGTTCTTCTAGGGAAGGCGTGCAAAGTGAATGAACCACATTACATGGAAATCTGTGGAAATTGCGCTATCAGTACTCTTTCGGTTAATTCATTCACAGTGCTGGTTCTGTTCACTTAGATTTATATATTTGGTTGATCCTACTATTCACGATTCTCTTTCTTTGCTTTGCAGCCAGCCGAGGATCTCCTTTGCCCCGTGCCAACTTTGTGAATGATGTGGGCTACTTGCCAGATGGCACACCTATGAACATGGCGGGCAATGCCATCAACCATCCTGACGCTGGGCTCTGGCATTGGAGTATTTTGCGTATGTATTTGTGTGCTTTGTGCACAGATGAATGTATGCAGAAACATTACATGATTTTACATGTAAAACATTGTAAGACCGTTCGGCCATCAGTGCATTTTTTGGTGTTTGTGTGTGTGGTCAGGGCATGCGTATAGACGAGATGATGTGGTAAGATACTTCCGCCATCTTCAGCCCCACTATATACATAGTATTATATGTGCATATATATATATATACATTGCAGCAACACCAGCAAGTGCGCATCTAAAGTTGCTCAACATTACTCAGGAATATTCAAGATCAATATGATATCTGAAGGACTTGCTTCAATGACATGGAAAGCCCAGGTTCACCAATTGAGGTTCCATCAAGTCACTAGGTTTCTGTCCCGCTTCCCTCAGGAAAATATTTCAGCTGATCCTCATTCTCCTGGCTCAGCCTTGCCACCATCAAGCTATGCGGCAGATATTGGATATCTGGTTGATGGCACGCCGCGCCTTGGCCGTGATACCGAACGGTGTGGATTCGTGTGGATTCAATATGATTCAATTCACTACTCCATTGCCTTAGTTCCTACAGATTTCCTTCAGATGCATTCTTTGCAATTCTATATGCAGATTTATGCAGATCATACGTCCATTTGCTACAAACGGCCCGCCAGCACGTGAAAGCAACAGCATTTTGCGAGTCGGTAGGAGAAAGGCACCTGGCTTCTGAAAAGGTACTAGTTACAGTATATACTGCAGCAAAAACTAGATCTAGATAATAGCAGACATATTATATATATATATATATTTTTAATAGATGTATTTATAAATATACGACGATGCATATATATTGATATGTCATCTCCTCATGCCACCAAGCAATTTGAGCAGTTTTTTTCAAATAGACCTACTTCACCGTTGTGGAATGCAGACATGGAAGCTCTTGACTTGTCCGCAGCATCGTAGCATCTCAGGCTGGATGCAGCTGGCAACAATGCGGTGCACTGAGTGAGTAGCAGCTTTGGATGCGTCGAATCTCGCACGTTCCCTGAACGTTCGTGCGCTGTCGACAGCTTTCTCCACATATGATTTCAATATCAGAAAGGCTTGGAACCTTTCTGCAGCACTGTTGCTGAAGTCTGTTTAGGGCTGTGCAGTGGAACAGTGTCGCATTTTCACATGTAGATAGATTCATGCTGGGTCCCCAAGTCCTTGTGAAGGGAGCCCAAGCAGGACGTTGATCAAAAGGCCTCGGTGACACCGTGGCAAAGGGAGGTAAATGATGGTAGATAGTTTTGCTCCAGAGTTTCAGATTCTTTGAAACTTTCACAGCAACAAAGCTACTTTTGTTTTTTTCTGAACCTCCTCCTTGCAGCAGTTTGATCCACGTCCAAGCTTCTGGGGGAATTATAGTGGCCTCAGAACCGCATCACCAGAAGGGTAACTGGAATTATCCCAAATTAGGCCTGAATCAGATTTAGTTTAGATAGTGATTACCGCCTAATTTGCCCAGATGCTTCTATAAGTTGGCTAACGGGAATTGAGGCGAATACAGCTTCAAGTTCAAGCTGGCGTGAAGCCATTCAGTACAGAACCAGTGGTTCTTCAACAGAGCGAGCGACCTTCAATGCCTTTGACTTTCTTCGATGGTTGCTCATCCTTCCCATCTAAACAGCGGGAAATGGGTTTTTGGTCCTTGCATTTTTTCACTGCGTAGCTACAACAAATAGAATGTCATTTCAATTCAGACTGATGTTTGAAATTAATCAAAGTGCAAGACATGGAAGACATGTCGAGATCTGGCATTTGGCGAAACACCGATAGATAGATGGATCGATGGATGAATGGATAGATGATACATAGGAAGGAAGGTAGGTAGACAGACAGACAGACACAGAGACAGAGAGAAAGAGAACGAGAGGGAGAGATAGAGAGATAGATAGATAGAGAGATAGATAGATACTTAGATAGATAGATAGATTAGATTAGATTAGATTAGATTAGATTAGATTAGATTAGATAGATAGATAGATACATACTGTATAGATCGATGGAAGCCTTGCGCTTCAGAAGAACACACAATCTTGCGGGATGTGGGTGATGAATGTTGTTGAAGGACCATTGCGCGCGTACAGCTTTCTCCCGGCCACGAAAGAATTTGTGGCGCATCATACGTAAAGTTCGACGCCAACGAACCCAACGATTGCGCGACGCCTGGGCCTCCGCCTGGGACGCCGCCTCGCGACTGAAAATGTTTGTTGCCGCTGCAGCCATCAGGTACCCGGAGGTACCCTCAATTGAAGGGAAAAAACCTATCGTCATTCAAAATACTGTACCTTTAAGCACACACAAGCAAATCTAAGCCGCAAAGAGCGACACCATGGTGTCAATATGTGTCAATTGATATTTCATTTGATTGACCTTTGAAGAGTGCAGGTGACATTTGATGGTTTTAGGGATTCTTTTGGCAACATTTTCATTTTTTCCAGCTGCAGAACTGACTCGGGATTCTTAATTCATTGTCCTCAGATCTCAGTCCATCTTCCTGACGTTTGGAGGCGAATGAGTGGACCAGAGGCGACAACACGGTGCATTTTGTAGAGGCAAGAGCTGATGAATTAAGGAACTGCCGGTTTTCAGGCCCCACTGGCCGCACTCATTTCTCGGAGTGAGTGATCGCAAAGCTGTATATAATATCCTGTACAATACAAAATAGGGAATTCACACCTATGCTGGGCCAAAAATTGGCAACAGGAGTAGGCGGCCAGCCACAGTGTCTTCTGCGATAGGTTGAAACAGGCGCATGCATACATGCAGTATCATCGACGCTAGGCGTGCAACACAAAACATCACAAAACGCTGCGTAACACAACGTAATGCAACACAACACAGCCACAGCACACCAGCAACACAACCCACCACATGGTACCATGCAACATAATGCACGATTCGATAACAGACTTCACTAGAGGATAATCCGTTGCGAGCACACCAATCCAAAAAATGCAGCATGATTCGGCCTGCGCAAAAAAACGTAACATTGCACACACACAATTACGTATACATTCTTTGTAATATTACAGGTGCCGGGGGCGGAAGTTTCAAAATTGAAATGCTTATAGCCTATAGAACCGAACAAAGGCTGTGCCTATAGGATGCAGGCAAGCTTTCTGTGCTTCGAAGCACTGCCATCTCTTGACTTATCAAGCCGATGCCATGTCTTTTGAGTGTTGGATCTTTTGTCATTTCATGTGATCTCATCGGATCGCAGCTTCGCTTGGAAATTGCTCATTGCATCCATCTGTCACCACCGTCTCTGTCATCCCCATCCCATCTCATCTCATCTCATGTTTTCTCTTCTTTTCTCAGCTCTTCTCAGCTGATGACAACTGTTCTCATCTCTTCTCATGTCATCTGAGCTTTTCTCATCTCTTCTCAGCTCATCTGACTTCTTCTAGCTCCGCTGTTCTCAGCTTCTGCATTTTACGCAGCTTGTCTCAACTCAGCTCTTCTCAGCTCTTCACCGCTCTTCTCATGTCAGGTCGTCTCAACTCCTCCCATCTCATCTCATCTCATCTCAGCTNTCTCAACTCAGCTCTTCTCAGCTCTTCACCGCTCTTCTCATGTCAGGTCGTCTCAACTCCTCCCATCTCATCTCATCTCATCTCAGCTTATGTCAGTTCATCTTAGATTTTTCTTCAACTCTTCTCAGCTCTTCGCAGCTCATGCCAGCTCATCTCATGCCTTCTCATCTCTTCTTTCCTCTTCTCAGCTGATCTCAGCTCTTCTAGAAGCCCTTACACAGAGAAGCCGTTACGCAGAGAAGCATTTACACAGAGAAGCGTTTGCACACAGAAAGCTTTTACACGCAGAAGCCTTTACACACAGCAAGCCTTTACACACAGCAAGCCTTTACACACAGCAAGCTTTTGCACACAGAAGCTTTTCCACAGAGAAACTTTTCCACAGAGAAGCTTGCACACAGCAAGCTTTCACACAGAGAAGGCCCTACACAGAGAAGCTTTTACACAGAGAGGCTTTTACTCACAGCAAACTGTTAGAAAAGAAGCATTTACACACAGCAAGCAAGCTTTGACACAGAGAAGTCTTTACACAGAGAAGCTTTTACACAGAGAAGCTTTTACACAGAGAAGCTTTTACACGGAGAAACCTTTACACACAGCAAGCTCTTACACACAGCAAACCTTTACACACAGAAGCTTTTACGCAAACAACTTTTACACACAGAAGCTTTTACAGGCACCACGGAATCTTGACGCAGCCATTACAATGCGATTTGCAGAGACTGAATTGTTACGCAGAGAAGTCTTTACACACAGAAGTTATTACACAGAGAAGCTTTTACATAGAGAAGCTTTTACACACAGCAAGCTTTTACACACAATGAGCTTTTAGACGGAGAAGCTTTTACACACAGCTAGCTTTTACACATAGCAAGCTTTTGCACAAAGAAGTCTTTACACAGAGAAGCTTTTTCACACACAAGCTTTTACACAGAGAAGTGTTTGCGCAGAGAAACTTTTACACACAAAAGCTTTTACACACAGTAGCTTTACACAGAGAAGCTTTTACACACAGAAGCTTTGACACAGACAAGTCTTTACACAGAGAAACTTTTGCACACAGAAGCTTTTACACAGAGAAGCTTTTACACAGAGAAGCTTTGACGCACAGAAGCTTTTACACAGAGAAGCTTTTACACACAGAAGCTTTTACACAGAGAAGCTTTTGCACAGAGAAGCTTTTACACAGAGAAGCTTTTACACAGAGAAGCCTTTTCACAGAGAAGCTTTTATGCACAGAAGCTTTGACACAGAGGTCTTTGCACAGAGAAGCTTTTACACAGAGAGGTGTTTACACAGAGAAGTGCTTTTACACACAGAAGCTAATACACAAAGAAGTTTTTAGACACAGCAAGCTTTTACACAGAATTTTTACACGCAGAAGTTTTTTTACACAGAGAAGCTTTTTCACACGGAAGCTTTTACACAGAGAAGTCTTTACACAGAGAAGCTTTTGCACAGAGAAGCTTTTACTCACAGCAAGCGCTTACACACAGCAAGCTTTTACATACCCTCAAGCACGAGGTGTCTACAATGGGTACCCCTTGAGGGTCTGCCCAGAAGGTTCTAAAATCACCACCCAGATGGATTGTAGAACTTCACCCCCTATGAGTATAGAACCCTATATGTTGTCACATATATAATATATAAATGTATTTACAATTATATATATATATATACATTTAATTAGATATATATAATTATATATATAAGTATATATATAATTATATATATAAGTATATATATAAATATATATATATATTTATATATATATATATAGTTATATATTTATATATATATAGTTATAAATACATAATTATTGATTTGTAGTTATATAATATATACACCTTATTTAAAGCCAATTGTTGATATTTTTCATTTGGCAGCTTGGGCACCATAGTTCTCAACTATATTTTGCAGCTAGTTTTGTGTTTGTTGTTGTTTTTTGTGCATTGGCAATTGCACTCGGGGAGAGGGGGGCACAAATGGACTCTTACCAACAAAAGCATTCACACACATAGCTTGGGGTCAATGGACGCAACGTGACAGTTTTTTGCATCTATCTATTGCTGGGTTAAGACTTGATCTCAGAACCCCTTTTGCTAGGTCAAGACTTGATCTCAGAACCCCTTACGTACCACTTGTCTCAGGAGGTGCAAAGTTCTAATATCCAAGTGGTGTTTTTCATGAGAATATGATTTCAGATACCCCCAAAAAGTTCTAAAATGCTGTGTCCAAGGTCCCTGGCTCGTAGTTGAGGGTATGCTTTTACACACATCAAGCTTTTACACACAGAAGCTTTCACACACAGAAGTCTCTGCACAGAGAAGCTCTTACACACAGAAGCTTTCACACAGAGAAGCCTCCACACAGAGAACCCTTTACACACAGAAGCTCTTTTGCAGAGACGTCTTTACACAGAGAAGCCTTTACAGAGAAGCTTTTACACGGAGAAGCCTTTAATTTCACAGAACCTTTTACACAGAGAAGTCTTTACACAGAAGCTTTTTCGCACAACGGTACCAGAAATTGCAACTCCAAAATCGGATCTCAGCGCCAAAGCCGAAATTGCACCATTTTGAAGGCTTTTCAAAAGGAATTTTACATGGGAAATGAGAGGCACCAAAGTTGAGAAAATCTGCTTACAAATCACTTGCAACCTGGGTGTAGCCATTCCAATACGATTTAAGATCTCCAGCTGCAAAAGACACTCGTTTGTGTCTTTCCCATGGCCTGTAACAGTCAATAAAAGGGTTCTTTACTAAACACGGCCTTTGCATGGTGCACCATGAATTCACATTTTTCATTTTTTCCCAAAAGCATCTTCGATGCTTGGGTTCTCGTTTAATTTCCTTAACCGCGTGGGGAGCGAGCTGATTTGAACGGTGGTGTGCGGACGGTGTGGCTGCAAGGGAGAGGAAGGGAAAGGAAGGGAAAGGAACGGAAAGGAAGGGAAAGGAACGGAGAGGAAGGGAAAGGAAGGGAAAGGAAGGGAAAGGAAGGGAAAGGAAGGGAAAGGAACGGGAAGGGAAGGGAAAGGAAGGGAGAAAGGGAAAGGAAGGGACAGGAAGTGGGTGGAAATGGGTAGGGAGAAGGAGCCGCCGGG